>JAQGBT010002814.1:0-22240 GCA_034698585.1 Disparrhopalites patrizii | reverse complement strand
AGAGAGACAGAGAGAGAAAGATATAAATTGAGATAGAGAGGGAGAGACCGACAGAGAGCCAGAGAGAGAAAGAGAGAGAAAGATATAAATTGAGATAGAGAGGGAGAGACCGACAGAGAGCCAGAGAGAGAAAGAGAGAGACAGAGAGAGAAAGATATAAATTGAGATAGAGAGGGAGAGACCGACAGAGAGCCAGAGAGAGAAAGAGAGAAAGAGCCAGAGAGAGAAATAGAGAGACAGCGAGAAAGAATTAGAGGGAAATAGAGAGACAGCGAGAAAGAATTAGAGGGAAATAGAGAGAAAGAGAGAGATTTTCTCACTCCCTCTCTACTTCCCCTCTCACCCTCGGCTTGATCAGAACATCTTTCATCCCATTGAAAGATAAGCGAGGGGCGTTGGCCTTCATATGTATAATTTATAACATCATTCATTTTTTAGACGGCCCCACAAACACTCCCGAATAACAATAACCGAAAAAATACATACGTATTCATTCCCCATATGAACAAGGCCGACCTTTCGATAAATTTTTCTCCGTGGAAAAAATAAACCAATATACGAAAAGATTTTTTTCTCCTCTTCTGGTACCTTTATGCCCGAGACAAAAAAATTCATTTCCAACCACGCTTTATAAACCCGGCCATAGGTATGTATATGCATGTATATACAAGTTAAATCAGAGCACATGTATACATATGTACATACATGTTTTATAATGGAAATAATGCATAGTGCATGTCCCATGAATTCAACTGGGACTATCCAATTTTTTAAAGTGATTTTGCCTCACATGAAACGAAAAAAAAATTATGTAATAGTAATAATAATAAAAAAAACTTTGGAGAGGGAAAAATGAGATTGAAAATTCTGCTAGGGCTATCTCATCAAGGGCAAAAGAAAATAAAATACTTGGGGTTGTGTGGGGAAAAGGATTGAATGTTTTTTTCTCTTTTTTCTCTCTCTGTTCCTCTCCCGTTGAAACATTACTGATTACCCTTTTATTGCACATCCTTTATTTTTTCTGGTCCCCCCCGCCGGCCTTCTCACCCTTAATCTGTCTTTTGCACGCGTTCTTCATCAACTCCTCTTTCCAGAGGGAGGGGGCTGAGAGACTGCAGTAGTACCTACATCGGTATTACTTTAATCTTGAAAAAAAGAAGGTGAGAGAAAGGGCAAAGGAAGAAAAGGAATAATGATTGAGACAAATCTGCAGTACTACTAAAACCATTTTTAAAGGGAGAGAATAAGAGGGATAGAAATTACTTCAAAATACAGAAGTAAAAAGCCGGAGAGAAATCAAAAGAAAATAATAGGATCCACAGGGGAAAATGGAGGAAAAAATGAAACAGAGAGAGAAAAAGAGAGCGAGAGAGACACGAGGGAGACGAAGAAGCAAACTGAAAAGCAAACTTATAGGGAAAGTGAAAGAAAAATAGAAAACGTAGATAGACAAACAATACACGAGGGTAAAATCGAGATAAGGACAAGTCTAAGGAAAGTTGAAAGAAAAGACAACTCGAGAAAAAAAATGCTACAAGGGAAAAGTAAAAGAAAGACAATGACTAAAGGGAAATGAAAATCGTGAAACCAAGAAAATACGAAGAAAGCAAAAGAAAAATAGGAAATGATAATTCCGAAAAAGAGAACGAAGAGCAGGTCAAGAGAAAGCAAAAGAAGAAAAAAGAGAAAAACAGAAAAAATAAAAGCAATTTAGGAAAAGAGAATGCAAAATAAGAAAAGAGAAAGAAAAACAGGAAAAGTAAAGCAATTTAGGAAAAAAGAAAGCCAAATAAGAAAAGAGAAAGAAAAACAGAAAAAGTAAAAGCAATTCAGGAAAAGAGAATGCAAAACAAGAAAAAAGAAAGCAATTAAGTAAAAGAGAAAGCAAACATGAAAAAGAGAACTAAAACCTGGAAAAGAGAAAACAATTAAGTAAAAGAGAAAGCAAACATGAAAAAGAGAACTAAAACCTGGAAAAGAGAAAACAAGTAAGTAAAAGAGAAAGCAAAACAAAAAAGAGAAAGCAAATAAGTAAATAAGAAATACAGGGAAGGCGTAAGCAAATTCTACCCACATTTCTGTTTTTCACGCTTTTTCATGAGCCATTTTGAACATTAGCTTCTTACATGCAGTACCTTTTTGTCTGCGTCTTTAATCCTTTCTTAAATTTTCCCACCCATGTAATCAACTTGTAGGGGATTGATCCTTTTCTTTCACATCCTTTGCATAAGTTCAACTTGAATTGTCGTAAAAAATGTAGATGCTTTCACTTGTACCTTCTTGTCCTACACGTTTTTCGTGCTTTCGTCACACGTACTGTGTGGGTCTCACAGCACAGTGTGAGACTCATTCCGCGCTTGATTACAAGGACCGACAAGGTGAGAGTAGATCAGTAAAGAAAAGTCAACCACAAAGCCTTTTGAAGGAGAAAACGTCAATATTTTTTAATTTGATGCTGATAAGAGGGCAAAGCGCTGAAGGCAGAACTACCCGGTTCCCCCGCGGATTTGTTAAGATCAAGGAAAAATGGGGGAAAGACTAGTTGATGTATAAGGAAATCAAAAAAGGTATATAGGAAGGTGGGAGATGGAAGAAGCTAAGGAAAAGGCGAGAGGTGAAGGAAATAATAATATTGTAGGTGAAAACATCTTTTACGAGACCCAAAAAACAGCTCCTGCTGTTTATGTTTTCTCAAGGAAGAGTGAGATGTCAATTTATGCATGCCCTTGAGTATTCCAAGTTTCAAAACTTATTTGCGCTTTCATAACTCTTCCCCCTTCAACATGACTTTCTCCTGACGGAAGAGGCGAATCATGAGAGGTAGAAAGAGACAAGTTATCTGAACAAGCTCAGAAGCTATAGCAAAGCAGGTAATAATACACATAGAAAATAAAGATATTTCCTTCACCAGTGGAATAAGACGTGCGGGCAAAATACATGGGGAAAATCAGGTGTTTAAATGAGATCAACCTAGAGAAAGTTGTATGGAATGCTGTTGAAAACGTCCAAATAATTTAGATACACAGATTCCATTGGAGCACAAGGAGAAAGCGCACAAAATTCCCTTGCTTTGTCCAACGAGGATATAACAAGAGAATGTGGGCAAATGGAGCAATGGAAAATATGAGCAAATGGAAGAAATATCTTCAAACAACAATAGAAAACTCAATATCTGAAAAACGAAAAATAAATCTAGACAATTCAAAAGGAGTACAATAGTAGCGAATGTAAAAACCAAACGAATGCAGAGAAATTACAAAGAGTCAAATCAAGATAAAAGGCAAAAAGACAAATCAACTGAAAATGTAAAAGGATGAGTGAGAGTGGCAGAAAACATTCAAAACTCCAAAATGACAGACCAAGGGAAAGTGCAAAGAGAGATATCTAAAGAAAGTGTAAAGAGACAAATCAAAAGGAATTGCATAGACAGATATCAAGAGAAAGTACATATAATAAGGCAAATCAAAAGAAAGTAGAAAGAGAGATATCAACAAAAAGTACATATAACAAGGCAAATCAAAAGAAAGTAGAAAGAGAGATATCAAGAGAAAGTACATATTATTAAGCATATGCTTATATGACATATATATGACATATGTCAAAAGAAATTACAAAGAAAGATATCAAGAGAAATCGCAAAGAGATATATCAAAAGAAATTGCAAGCAGAGATATCAATCGAAAATACAAAGATATCAAGAGAAAGTACAAAGAGAGATATCGAGAGAAAGTGAAAAGAGAGATATCAAGAAAAAGTACAAAGAGAGATATCAAGAAAAAGTACAAAGAGAGATATCCAGAGAAAGTGCAAAAAGAGACATCAAGAGAAACTATAAAGAGAGATATCAACAACAAGTACAACGAGAGGTATCAGGAGACAGTGCAAAGAAATATATTAAGAGAGAGCGCAAAGACAGACATCAAAAGACCGGTGAAGAGCAAGTACAATGAAGCAGGTCAAAAGAAGTCGAGATAAAATGCAAAGAGACACATCAAGAGAAACCACAAGCAGACAAATTCAAGACACTAAGCAAACCAACAAATTAGGAGCAACCAGATATGGCCAGAGATTGCGAAACACGAGAAACACGAGAAAGTGTATCAGATGCAGCCAGAGAAAGGCTAACCGTGATCAAGCAAGAGAAAGTTGGACCAACAAAGCGTGAGATTAAATTAAAACTGGCAAAAACTCGATGGATGAAACTGCAAACGCGAAAAATAAGGAGAAGGTACAGGTAGTCAAAAATGGGAGAAAGTGCAACACCTCTCGGAAATAACCCACTAACCAAGCTCATGGACGTTATCACACATATTATATATAAAAAAACATCAATGAGAAAAACAGCAATTCCACGGAGTACTCATTTCTTCTAGGCTTTCTTTCATCAGCAAAAAAGGAAGGTAGAAAGATGATAATATGAAACGAGAATGGCAAAAACAACTTGTTTTCTCTTTGGGACCATTTTTTTGGCAGGTGAGTAAACCTGTGTTTTGGCAAGAATGAGAGAGAGCGAGTGAGAGGTACCTCTTCCATTTGGTGGTCTATTAAAGCTCCAGGTTTTTGTTATTAAAATTCTTTCCCGTTTCTCAGAATCTCTGAGGGGTAGCTTCTGCCCAAGTTTTGAGGATAAAAACATGAAAACCTTACCGGAGTAGCTGGGTCTAGAAGAATTTTCTGGGAAATTTTGTGTCTTCAGTAGAACTACTTACATATGTACTTATACATGCATGTCTAGTATATCATATCGTGGCCTATATTCATCTGACAAAAATCTAGAACGAATTGGAAAGAAAAGTATGGGATCTGAAAAAGAAAAAAAAACATATGTTACATAAAACATTACCTCAAATTTTCTGCGTCAAAGGTCCTTGAGATATACTGGGGAGTTGGAAGAATTCAGGGCAAGGAAAATATAATACTAGAAAAATATCATTTCTACTAAAATATTTGTACAAACAGCACTAAAATGTCACTGACCAAATAAAATAAATATTTTCACTGTCTTCATTTACTGAGGTCACATTTGAGAATGACATTTTTGCAAAGAAAACTAGCGGGAGAATTTTTTGGGGGAATAATTTCGGGTGAATCAATAATTTGCAATTTCTTCAGAAAGCGTCCTCAAATTTTTGTATTTCATACAAGAGTTAGGTTTTTTTCAAAACTAGCCCTTAAGTAATATTTAAAAATTTATTTTTGAAGCTATAAAATTAACTTAATTAAGACAGACAATATTGTTAATAAAACAAAGTCCTAAGAAAAGAAATTTTTTAAATAACAATTAAAATGGATAAAAACTGCATTTAATAAAGTAAAGTTGGATATTAATGGAACAATTTGCTGTTATTATAAATAAAATAAATTGCTAAAAAATACAACAAAAAAGTCATTATGCCATACATTGTTTAAGAAATTAATTAGACTATTAGTACAACGAAATAATTTGTATAAATTACATCAATTAAATGGGATTGCTAAAACAATGAATGGCTTAATAGACAATTCAACGACGCTATTAGTCACATATGCATCAAATACACAAAAAAACAAACAAGGTGAACTGTAAAATTTAAATAATATTCTTTAACAGAAGTTACATTATGTTATTTAAAATAAATTAAATATTTCCATCAAAATCACGTTTAAACAGATGAGGAAAAATAAATTCTTTAACGCCATAAATTTATTTTAATTAAAAACGTGAGATTTATTAATAAAAAAAAATCACACCAAAGACAAAACTTGGAATAAATTCTTTAATCAAAATTAATCCAAATGTAATTGCAAGCATGAAACAAATTAAATTTATTCAAGAGACAAAACACTTTCACAAATATAAAAAACACTTGAAAAAATATAACACACATTTAACAAAATATAAAAAACACTTTAAAAAATATGTAATACACTTTAAAACGTATAAAATACATTTAACAAAATATAAAAAATACTTCAAAAAATATATAATACACTTTAAAACGTATAAGATACATTTAACAAAATATAAAAAACACTTTAAAAAATGTATAATACACTTTAAAACGTATAAAATACATTTAACAAAATATAAAAAACACTTTAAAAAATATATAATACACTTTAAAAGGTACAAAATACACTTTAAAAAATGCAAAACACACGTTCATAAATATAAAAAGCACTTTCAAAAATATAAAAAAATCCCAGGAATTAGTTAAGCGGGAATAATAAAATTTAGCGGATTTATTTAACGAAAAAAACGTTCCAATAATCTAAATCAGGATGAATGAAACAAAATCGTTTATTTGCAAATACCACTGACGTAAACCAGAAAATTTCATCCAAAAAAATCACTGGTTCCCCAAAAGAGCAAGTTTTATTGGATACAAATGGGACTGTACAAGATTAGAGAAAAAACAAAAGAAAGTCAGAAAAAAAGTACGGGGGCACGTCGCCTCAAAGGAGGGAAAGTAGGAAAAAGTCGACCTAATAATGGAATTACATATATGTACATATGTGTACGTATGTACCCACACATTAGCTACGTGTTACTCTCCCCGGGATAAATAATGTGGTAGTAGTAGTGCTTTAGCTCTCTATATTGAGCACCATAAGGGAGAAAGGCGTGGAAGAAGAAGAAGAAGGATGTGTAATCTCTGTGAATCAGTAATTTATTTCAAGAGTAAAGTTCCCCGAAAAGGTTTACGACTTACTTCATTAAGTCTTTTGATACCAAAGTTTATATTTATTACGCACCGGATCCCCCAGAACGAGCCCTTCAACAACAATTTTGTTTTTGAGACATGTTCTTTCCCCCTTTTCTCTCCTTCTATACAAGACCATAATACCCATAGGGACTTTATAGAGATCATTACAACTCCCTTATATTGTTGAACATAACCACACATACACACACATTCTCTCTAATAATGAAATCTCACCCAAAAATCTGTGTATAAAAAGAATCCACGCCTCCATCATCAAAGTCTTTTTCTCTCTTGCTACACTCACACACGTACGTTTTCCTTTTATGGAGGGACACACCATGTGTGAGTAAATTTTCCCCATGCACGTTGTAGGTCTTCCAATAGGGGGAATTTTGGAGGAAACTCACTTTGTGTCGTAAATAACAAAGGGGAAAAATAGGATTTGCACAGGGAGAAAGCCGGGGAAAGTCAAAGGGGAGGGAATATTGGGAAACATAGAGAGGCAAGGAAAGATATAGGAAAGGAAGCGAAAAAGAAAAGTGAGAATGGACCTAATTTCAAGATCCAAATTACATTTATACGTAATAGAAAATTCAGTAACATCAAAGATAGTAAGAACATTGTCAAATAGACGGAAAATATAAAATCAGAAAAAGCGGGAAATGCGGATAAAATGAGAGTATTACAGTAAAAAGCCGAAATACAAAACGAGAGAAAAAGAAAATTTGCAAAGGGCAAGACGACGAAATGATTAAACGTGAGAAGTCAAAATTTTTGACAACGGATACGTCATAAATGGACAGAAATTACGAAGCAAAATATTTTTAAATCAGAAAACAAGTGAGCAAAAAGAGGCAACAGAACGAACGAGACAGAGAGCCTGTAACAGGAAAGCACAGCTGGAAATTTTAAGTGGAAGAAAAGCGAAACATTCTATACAGAGACCAGTAGAAAGAGAAAGGAAGGGATCGGGCAAGAGTTAAGGAGAGAATCGAGAATAAAAGGGGAGAATCGAGAAGAAAAATCTCAAGGACAAAGCTAGGAATACAAGAGGAGAAAGTGTGGGAAATGTTAAGTACAAAACCAGCAAACAAATCCGAAAGAAAAAGAGACAAAAGCTAGGTTAAAGCACGAAAAAATGCGGGAACGACAGAGAGAACCTCAAAGATAAAAGTAAAAGGAAAGCTGTGGAAATTAAGGACAAAGTGAGTCAAAAAAAGAAAAACAGGCAGAGAAGAAACTGTAGAAGACCGAAAAATAAAGAAACCGTAAGAGAAACACTAAAAGCACAGACGATGGGAGGATTGTGGAAAATTTAAAAAGAAAACAAAGAAAAAACTGTGTGAATCAAAGAAAACGTAAGAGAAAAACTGAACGAGAAAGCACAAACACGAGAGTAAAATCAAGAAAACGTAGGAGCAAAACCGAGCAAGAAGGTACAAGAAAACCTGTGTAATTTACTCAAAAAATAAGAGAAAACCCAAAGGATATAACAGATGCTAAGTTCAAAAAAAAATGAAAGAGAAAGAAAATGGAAAAGTGCAGAAACAAGAAAGACCAGGAAAAAGTGAAAGAGAAAAATGGTGAAAAAGGTTTTAAGAACGAAATTAAAGGAACAGTGCTGAAAAGAATGGCAGCGTGAGCGTAAAAATGAGGGAAAGCATAGGAAACATTTAATAAACCAGAAAAGTAAATTGTAAAAAACGAAATTAGAAAAAAAGTAAGTCAACAAAAACCTGATGGACAACCTACGATAAAAATCGTAAGAGAGAAAAGAAAGTAAGAGAGAAATCCAGATACAAAAGGATAGCAAGAGATAAATCCAGATACAAAAGGATAGTAAGAGATAAATCCAGATACAAAAGGATAGTAAGAGATAAATCCAGATACAAAAAGATATTCAGAGATAAATCGAGATACAAAAAGTTATTCAGAGATAAATCGAGATACAAAAGGAAAGTAAGAGAGATATCCAGATACAAAAGGGAAGTAGGAGAGACATCCAGATATAATCCAGATATCCAGATACAAAAAGAAAGTAAGAGAGAAATCGAGATCCAAAAGGACAGTAAGAGATAAATCGTGATATAAAAGGAAAGTAAGATATAAATCCAGATACAAAAGGAAAGTAAGTGATAAATTGTGATATAAATGGAAAGTAAGTGATAAATTGTGATATAAATGGAAAGTAAGAGGTAAACCGTGATATAAAATCAAATTAAGAGATAAATCCAGATACAAAAGGAAAGTAAACGATAAATCGCGATACAAAAGGAAATTAAGAGAGAAATCCGGATACAAAAAGGAAGCAAGAGACAAATTCAGATACAAAAAGAAAGTAAGAGATAAATCGAGATCCAAAAAGAAAGTAAGAGATAAATCGTGATAAAACGGAACATAAGAGTGAAATCGGGGAAAATAAAGAAAAATATAGAGAAATAACGACGAAAAATCAATGACGCCAGCATAAAGAAATGCAGTCAAGAGTCCCGAAAACAAAGAAAGGGTGACGAGAGATAAACTTATTAAAAACAAAAAAGGCAAGAATACAGGAAAAGAAGTCAAGTTAGAACTTGTGAAAACCAATAAAATTAGAAAAAAGCATGGACAAACATAAAGGAGAAAAGGAAATATCCTAAAACACAAGACACAATGAGAAACATCGTAGCAAATTATACTCCGGGAGAAAGGAAGACAATGATAGATTAGTAAAACAGACAAAAGCCCATCTCCCCCTTACTCAGAGCATCCCAGGGATGCTTAAAAGGAAGAGAGAGACAAGGCGCAGAGACAAGAAACTAGATCGAGACAAGGCGCATCAAGATCCAAACGGGGCAGACAAGAAGGGTGCGAGGAAATGTAGTAAAAGAAATCGGGAAAATTTGTATTCTCACTGTAGCATTTTATCGAGAAAAAGATGCATAACATTCACCAAGGAAATGGCATAGTTTAGGAGAGAAAATTGAGTTTTTCAATCTGCAATAAAGCTCAACATCGTTCCGAGTCTATCCTCCGCCTTAATGGGCCTCTACACCTTTTCCCCTTCATGAAGTTTCCCCATATAGATGCATATTACATGTACATATATGATTCCCATCACGTCACTCCTCTTCTCCTTCTCCTCTTGCACTTCGTTTAAAAAAATTGCTTTCCTATGGTAGATCCAAAAAAGAAACGACAAAAAAAACAGAGGATGGTTGGAGGAGGAGAAATAATGGTGCATCAGCAAAGATGCAGAAGAATTCGAAGGGGAAAGTATGGGAAAGGCTTATCACTTGCAGGTATCATGCACAAAGGACAAGTATGTATCTATTGCGTATGTTTACATACGTAGTGCATTATAACTTACTACGGAAGAAGTACAAGAACTTCATCTATAACCATGCATTAAACTTGGATTAAATACATATCACAGAACGTAATATGGTAGATATACGCAGGAGAGACTTACAGCACGAAAAAAGATAAATTGAGGCAATTAGGGGATTTTTTGGGGATTAAATTGCTAGGTGATATAATGAATAGAAACGCAATAATTTGATTGGATCTCTCTATTCCCGGTTCATAAACATCCTTGTCTGATGAGACACATGAATATGTTTACAGCTACAATGTACGGATTAAATTTCTTGAGGAAAAATTGAAAACAAAGACTAGTACATATGGGAAATTGAACACTAACGATAAGTGTCTATAGGGGTTTGCTCACACAATCAGCGCCTTGGCCCCACGGAGAAAGTCAATTCAACTGCCTCATAATGAGCTCATGGAACAATTTCTTTCTCTCTCTCTCATTGTATTTTTCTTTCTCTAATCCTGTCTCTCTCGTCTTCTCACTTTTTCTCTCTTTTTTCTCTTTTGTCTTATTCTCTTTCTCTCATTCTTTCTCTTCATTCCTTATTTTTCTCTCTTTGCCTCTTTCTCTCTCTTCATTCCTTCTTTTTCTCTTGTTGTCTCTTTCGTTCTCTTCATTCATTCTTTTTCTCTTGCTGTCTCTTTCTCTCTCTTCATTCCTACTTTTTCTCTCATTGACTATTTCTCTCTCCTTGTCTCTTTCTCTGTCGTTATTCGTCTCTCTGCTCCTCTAATCCTCTATCTCTATCGTTTTTTCTCTCTTTGCTCTTCTCATCCTATATCTTTGTTGTTTTTCGTCTCTTTTCTCCTCTCATCTTCTCTCTCGCTTTATATCTCTCTCTATCATTCTCCCTCTATTGTTCTGTCTTGCTCTCTTTTTCTGATTCTCTCTTTTTCTGATTCTTTTGCCCTCCTTTTCTGATTCTCTCTTCCTCTCTTTTTCTGATTCTTTCTCTCTCCATTTCTGATTCACTTTCTCTCCTTTTCGGATTCTATTTCTCTCCTTTTTGGATTCTATTTCTCTCCTTTCTATCCTTTTCTGATTATCTTTTTCTCCTTTCTATCCTTTTCTGATTATCTTTTTCTCCTTTCTATCCTTTTCTGATTATCTTTTTCTCCTTTTCTGATTCACTTTCTCACCTTTTCTGATTCATTTTCTCTCCTTTTCTGATTCACTGTCTCTCCTTTTCTGATTCTCTTTCTTTCCTATTCCGATTCGCTCTTTTTTTTTTCTCTGTCATCTTTCGTCTCTTTGCTGCTCTCATCCTCTCTGTTTCTTGCCGTATCTACATATATTTCCATTGCATTCTCCACAGTTTCTTCTTTCTGTCATATGTCTTATTTTCAAGCTTCCCTCCCTTCAACTTCTCAATTTTAGTGTTTTTCTGCTTCCTCTATTTTTTCTGCTACAGTATTTCTCCCTATTTTCCCTTTAAATTAATTGCGTACTTTGTCCCTCTGTTCTCTTCTCTTCCACCTCTCTTTTTCCTGTATTTGTAATTTCGCTTACTTTCCTTTATGTCTTTCCTTTTTCTATTGTGAGGATTTCTCTTTCATCCTTTTACTTTGAATATTTCCCATCATCTAGATTATTCCTTGAAGCACAATACAGGCTGGGTTACCTCCGGACGTACCAGAAAGAAATAGAAGGTAGAGGGATCGATGGGAAAGTATACACAAGAGCTCTCAGGTGGGGGAAGGGGATGTTTTTGTTTTTTCTAAACTGTCACGTATCTCGTACAGGTATGTCTTTTTTCGGGGGGAAGCTCAGATTTGGAAAAAAACAACTCGGGGAGGGAAAGAGAATTTGGGAAAAGATGCAATTTGGTTTACAATCTCCCCTTTGGGTTGGAATGAATTCAAGGGGGAATTGGGAGGGAGAAGAAAGAAGATGTTCTTTCCTCGTTTCCTCTGCGATTCCACTTTTGGTGGTATGTTATTTTTGCCGTTGAAGAGCATTACAAGGAAAACGCTGTAATACGGCATATGATAAAGTATAAAAACAGCCATTTCAAAAAGAAAAAAACAAAAGAAAACACCAAAACAAGATTTCGTTGCATGACAAATGCAACCCAAATTTATTAAAAAAAATACATTTGAAAAGAGACGAGTAGAAAATGTCATAACAAAAAATAGGGAGAAGGCAAGTCAATGAGGAAGGAAAACTGGCGAAATCCCAGAAGCAAACATAGCAGATGGAGACAAACAAATGAAGAAAACTGAACGAAATACAATTGCATAACATAATTTGATTAATTAAATCAGAAAATGGGTAACTAAGGAGGAAAGCAGAATTTAAATGCAAGTACAATTACACACTGGCGAAAATAGGAAAACTCGAAAGAAAGGACGAATATATTGTGTTTCAAGAAAGAAAGAGATTGACAGAATATCAGAAAATAACTGCGTGATTGAGAAAGCGAGATATCTTTCTTATCTGATATCTTTCATTGAGAAAGCGAGAAAGAGAGAAAATGAAGGGGCACAAGATAGCGCTAAAAACTAAGGGATACAAAATAAAAGACGAAACCTAATAAACAAGACTGCGAAAGCGAAAGAAACAGGGAGGGAAAGACGATCAACGAGAGGAAGGAGCAGAGACGGGGAAAGAGAAAGAAGAAATAAAGACAGGAGACGAAATACAAAGAAAATGAAAAGGGAGAGAAGGAGCGAAATACTATGAAAAAAGAAAGAGAAAGGACTCGAGAGAATAATTTAGAGAAACAGAATGGCAATGAGTAACAGAGCGAAAGACAGGGAGACAGAGACATTGTTAGAGAGAAAAAGAGCGAAAAAGAAACAAAAAAAGGAAGAGCGACAAACAGAGAGATAAAACAGAGAAAACGAGAAAGTGCGAGAAAGAGAGAGCGAGAAAAACACAGAGATAAAACAGATAAAACGAGAAAGTGCTAGAATGAGAGTGCGAGAAAAACAGAGAGATAAAACAGAGAAAACGAGAAAGTGCGAGAAAGAGAGAGCGAGAAAAACAGAGAGATAAAACAGAGAAAACGAGAAAGTGCGAGAAAGAGAGAGCGAGAAAAACAGAGAAAAAGAGAAAGAGCTGGAGTAAAAGAGAGAGAAAGTGCGAGAAAGAGCAACAAACAGAGAGAGAGAAAAACAGAGAAAAAGAGAGAGAAAGAGCGAGGGCAAAATGGAGTCAGAAAAAGGAAGAGAAAGAGAGAGAAAGAAGGAGGGTAAAAGGGAGAGAGAAAAACAGGGAAAAAGAGAGAGAAAGAGCGAGGGCAAAAGAGAGAGAGAAAGAGAGATTGAAAGAGGAAATCACATTTCTGATGATGATGCCTCTACACCACGCACAATTGATCCGCTCTCAGCCTCCATAACGAAACCCAGAATACACTCCCCTCATTTTTTTTTGTCTTCCAATTTTATGCATTGGATTTTCTCATTTTCCCCGACTTCCACTGCATTTCGTCTTGTACAGGGAAATCGAAGTTCAAATAAAATTTATTGTGCAGGGTATATTCTTGGAAGGCGAAAAAAAGGAGAAAGTCATGGGCCAATTCCTTTCTGTTTATTTTTGTATCCTCATATTTCGATTTTTGTCTTGGGATCTCTCCCGGAAGGATTTTCGTATCAATTTGAAATTACATTTGAAATATCGTATTTTTGCTTTAAAAATCTGTTTCAAATACCCGCTTTTTTCAAGTTGAATAAGCGTCCTGAAATTGACCCTTCCGGATTTTATATCGGTTTTGTGGCATGGATGCATAAATGTACCATGTAATCTTATAAAAAAACGGATAGGGGGAAATCGGAACAAACCGTAGACAAACAGAGAAAATCAGGAGGGGAGAAGAGGGAGAAAGCAAATTTGAAGTCAAAGTACCCGACCAAAAATCCGAAGAGATCCAGAAAACTTGTAAAGTTCATATGCCAAAAAAAAATAGTTGGATAACAAGTTCCTAATAAACAAGGTTTAAGCTTTCTCCTGAAACTCCAACATGAAAATAATCCTTTCCCTCCTTTCTCCTCTCAAATACTTTGTTTTACGGACAATAAAAGTGAAAGTGGCAAGACAAAGATTTAACTTTGGATTCCTCCAAGAATTCTCTTGAAAGCTGACACCATTTCCAAGGAAATTCTTTCGGTAAACTTCCCCATGATTGTCTCCCACTGGGATTTTTATGCTAATTCAGTGAGAAATCTCTGACAATCCAGGAGGTTTTGATGTCACATTAAACCTAATGCACTGAATGAGCCTCTGAGAGCTGGATTGAGACGTTTTATTCCCCAAAAGAAATTCCTACAAGAATTGGAATTCCACATTTGAAAATATGGCCCAGACTAAATTCAACATTTTTGGATACAATTAAATGAACAGCGCGTAAATTCAATTGAAAAATATATTTTGGGTATAATGCAGGAAGGGACAATAACAAGTACAATTTCAAAATTAAAAGGTTTCCAAAATAAAAAAAGTGTGTAAAATAACGAAGTTGGTAAAGGAATCTTCATATCTTAATGCATTGAAACTTTAATAAGACAAAAATAAAAGCCAAGAATGGCGTCAAAGTCCCCCACAAAAATTCACAAATGCAGGCGAAATTCAAAGTTGTAAAAAAAAGGAGAAAGTCCCCGAGAAAAAAATCACCATTGATTTCTTCCAGTAGATAGACGTCAGCATGAAGAAAGGGGAAGAATAAACCTCATGGCTGGCAATCAATGGTTGCTCAAGCGATCAGGAAATAATTGAGTAGGCAGAGAAACTTTCTTTTCCTACACGCTCACTGGCAATGAATTCCATCTCTGCATTTCTGATTTCAACTTTTTTTCTTCTTTTTTTATACTTTCCAAAAGAAGATCCTTTAACTCTTTCCCAGATTGAGTAATACCAATTTTTTTCTCCTTCCACTGACTTTGCCTACAGTTTTTTTCTATTGTGAGACTTCCGTCTTTGGATATTTCCCCTCCCCTTGTAGCCGTTTCATTTTATCACTGTGACAAAAGCATAGGGATGGAATGGGAATTTAAGGTTCAAACAAAAAAGGGAAGCTCTGCAACTGCATTAAAGTATTTGTTCTGGAAAGAAATAAGACCAGGAAAAATGGGAATTGGAAAACAGCTTAATGAACAGTTTTGGAAAATACGTGAACAAATCAAAAAAATACAAGGAAGGTTCGATATTGCAGAGTTTATTAGAGATAAAGCAAATTACAAAAATGAACCTATATTTGTATTGTGCTTATGAATGACATAATATGTAGTACATATGGCTATATTATTGGATCTATGAAGACCAACCAAAAGCGTGGAAAATATTATTCATATTCACAATGTAATGTGTATACTAAATTATTGCGTATAATTGCGATTTCTATTGAGATTAGCCATCAACTTTCCGAAGGACATAGTACATTAAACGCAAATTTATAGTTAAGGACGTAACTGACAGCAGAAAATAAACAAACACATAGAATTGAACTTTATCATACCTTCTCTTTTCACCTTGCAGCTTTTTCTCGCACTTTATGATTTCGTATTTCTCACCTTCTTCTTCATTTATCAGTTCACTCTATCTTAGATTGTTATCTTTCTTTCTCTTGCTTTCTTGGCCTGTTATCACTTTTTACTACCTCTCTTCAATTTTTACCCCTCATAGTTTGTTTTTCAGTTTCCGTTCTCTATTGTATATTATTTATTATTTGTCACAATTGTTTTTCGGTTTGCTTTCTCCATGTATATTTTTTTGTCATAATTGTATTTCGGTTTGCTTTCTCCATGTATATTATTTATTTTTTTGTCAGAATTTTTTCGGGTTGTTTTCTGGTATCTTATTTATTTTTTCTCATAATTAATTTTTTTGGTTTGGTTTCTCTATATGTTTTATTAATTTTTTTCACAGAATTTTTTTCAGTTCGTTTGCACTATTTATGTATTTTTTCTTATCCTTTTTTTCGGTTTGTTTTCTCAATTTATTTTTTTCCTATGATTTTTTTCGGTTCTTCTCAATTTATTTTTTTCCTATGTTTTTTTTCGGTTCTTCTCAATTTATTTTTTTCCTATGCTTTTTTCGGTTTGTTTTCCCTATTTTATGCATTTTTTTATTTTATCAGCTCTCTCTTGCTTTCTCTTTTCCGATGGAATCTCTTTCGTGTATTTTCCCATCAGATTGGCTTGCTTTGCTCGTTTGATCTCCAACTGTCTTTTCAATTCTCTCTTTTCTATTCCCTTTCCTCCAGTCGTCCTCTTTCGCTTTCTCCTTCCTCTCCACAGTCCCAATTCCTCGTCAGTATACATATAATGTATTGAACAAAACATGTTACATAATCGTTATAACAACTAAATACGGGGAATATAAAGCGTTTATTTTTATCAGCAACCTTTTAGTGGGTAAGCCTTTCTAGTTTCACCTACAGAACACGATCTCCTTGAAAAAGAATAAACCCACCGTATTATAAATAGTACCCATAGAATCTCTCGGAGACATCCATGCTACACATATACATAAGTGCAAAGGAAAAGGATGGTCAAAGTTCCGCTCATAAGAGATTTGTGTCCAAAGTAAATTCCGGATGAAATAAAGCTTGTAAAGGGCTGAAAAAAAAAGGATTAGATCCTTTCTATTTGCTACCAATTTACTAATTCCTCCTTTTTTTACCATTTGTTTGTCTTGTTTTTGTTCCATCAACAGTTCCGATCGAGCACGTGGAGGGAGTGATGGGTCACCGGATCGAGATGCCGTGTGATATCTCACCCAGGAGACGTGATGACACCGTCTATATGGTCCTTTGGTTCCGGGAGACTGCCGGAAAGCCGCTTTATAGGTATGATTAACAGGTCTTTACATTGATTCTCACCAAAAACCCTTTTTTCCCATTTACCTACATGTCATATACATATGGAGAAAGATCATATACACTCGCATGGATATGCTTAATCCATATATCTTTCCCTTTGTTTTTACGTGATTGAGTCATCCCCCTTGATTCCTTCCGATGTTTCCCTCCCAGACCTTCCTATATGGACCTTCCGCCTCACAAATCCTTCTCTCCACTGGGAGTCTGGGAATATTCTCGGGGATGAGAAAAGCCCTTGTTGGGGAAGATAATTCTGCCGTATGTATTCCCTAGGAGTTCTTTCGGAGACGGCGAGGATGGGGACAAAAAGTGGTGGAAACCTTTTAATGCCAAAGAATGGCATGCTTTTGGGGGGGGGAAAGGAAAAAATATTTGAACTTGCAAGGATTACAACCTCCATGCATGCAGAATTTGTAAAAGGAGTGCATGGTACAGTGAGAGGAAGGGGAGTGGGTGTGAGTTAGAGATTTGGAGATACACACGGATGTCACACGCTTGAAAAAAAAAAGGATGTACTGTGGTAAATCCTAAGCGAAACGACATACACCTTCCCTTTTATGGCAGGACTATGAACATGAACGGAAAAAATACGGAGAAATGGTAAAAGGAGCATAAAAATGAGCTGGTGTAGCTTCTGGAAGAGAGACACGGAGCAAAAGAGGGTTGGAGAGAGATAAGAGAGATAAGAGAGATTTAGTAAGAACGGAAGGGATACTGAGACTGACTGCAGACTGAGAGAAGAGAGACGTTGGACCGAACGGTACAGAGTGAAAGTATAGAAGTATACAGAGAAAAGAAAGTAAATAAATATTAGGCAAAACATAGGATAGAGAAAGAAAAGCTCTATGCCGACAAAAAGAGATTCGAAAAAGTGGAGCAAAGCAGACAAAATGAGATATAGTTGAAAGTACGCAGAAAAAAGGAAAGAGACGGAAAGCAGGAAAAACAGACACAGGAAAAGAAACGCTGAAAGAAAAGAAAACCTAGGAAATACTGAATAAAAAATAAAAAATCAGAGAGAGTAAAAAAGAAGAAAACAGACAGCGAGAGAGTAAAATAAGGGCAAAGACGCAGAGAAATAAAGACAGAAAAAAGGAAGTAGAGAGCCGATAGAAAAATCAACTGCAGGAAGAGAATGCAGAAAGAGAGTAGAGAAAAAACAGAACAGAAAGCAGAGAGAATACAAAAAAGAAAACACAGAGGCTACAAAAAAGAATGCAAAGAGAACACGAAAAAGAAAACAGAGAGAAAAGGAGGAAAACTGAGATCAAAAGTAAATAGAGAGCGAAATATGAGAGAAAACTGAAATTGGGAACACAAAAAATAAAGATAGTACAAATAACGAATTCACAGATAAAATAAAATTTCCAAAAATAGAAGGTAAAAGAATACCAGCAAAAGGCATAAAAACAGTAACATCAGCGATAAAAAAACGATCGAAAACAGAAAAAAGAGAGAAATAACGATTTCCAGAAGATTTTCAAAAAAGGAGAAATAACGATTTCCAGAAAATTTTCAAAAAAAGGTGAAATAAAGATTTCCAGCAAATTTTCAAAAAAAAAGGAGAAATCCGACATACGGGTAAAGCACAAACATCAACAAAAAGAAGAAGAACAGAGAAATCAGAGACAAAAGATAATTATAAAAAGAAAAAAGATAAACCAGAGACAAAAGATAATTATAAAAAGAAAAAAGATAAACCAGAGACAAAAGATATTTATAAGAAGAAAGAAGAAAAATAGAGAACTAGCTAAAAAGAATAAAAATAGAAATCGTACAAAAGAAAATCATCAAAAAAGAGAAATCATACAAAAGAAAATCATCAAAAAAGAGAAATCATACAAAAGAAAATCATCAAACAAAGAGAAATCAGATATAAATGAAAATCATCAAAAAAAGGAAAAAAGAAAAGTCGGAGATGGGAGAAATGTATCAACAAAAAGAAGAAAAATAAAGAGACTTAGCCTAAGCCTGAAAAACCGACCATCAAAGAGAAGGAGAAAGCAAAGAAGCGCGGAAAGCTCAAGGATGGGTGTCTCATATATATTTTAGTGTAATCGCACTTGTCACATGCGTTTTTTATTATCTCCCCCGAGCCTCCTGGGATGCATTCCTAACATGTTTGCTCTTGGTACGGCGGCAAACACAAGCTTTCCTAAATTTACTTTCTCCCCTCCGTTCCTCTTTATTCCTTCCAGGAAAAAACTGCATCAGTACACTTTTCCTCTCCCTCAATATCTTCCCATATGTTAACTTTCGCCCTCGAAAAGTAATATTTTTCCTTTTGTAAACGTCTCATTTTTCCCACAAAGAACTTTCACCTGGTGGTTTAATTACGCATCCCAATATGCTCGTAATTACAGTCAAAACGTACTTGTTCGGAAATAGATGCCAAGCCCATAAATGGAAAGGACTGGGAGAATGTGGGGAGAGTGAAAACACTTGTGCCGGTCCTTTATTTATACAATCACACACACTGAGAGTGATGACGGGTTTTCGTAGCCGTAAATTATGTAAAAGGTAACGCCGATGCCACTTTCCCAAAGAGCTCTCCAAAAGCCCGGGACCAGATTAGTTCCTATATGTGAAGACTAGAAGAAGTATGTCATGTGTATATGTATGTATGTCATGTATTTGTGTGTAAAATCCTGGGCAAAGAAGAACATTTGTCTCTCTCTGGTTTAATCTCCCCGAAGGAAAAAAAATGTACGGAGAGGGTGTTTTTCCTTTGTAAAAAGGGTGGAGGTTCGTCGGAAAGGGAAAGTGGTGAGTGTACAGAGAAAACACACTTATAGGCATAAGTTCAAATTGTATGCTTTAGGAACTGCATGATAGGGGAAGATTGTCTTCCGCGTGGATGATGAGATATGACCGGGCTATGATCCTCGCAAATGTGTGCTCAGGAAGGCTTTTTGTGTACTCTGGCTTAGCTTCTTTCCTCCTTTTACGATGCTATGCCTCTGGCTTGGTTTTATCCCCAGACACCATTTTTTTCCTTTATTTTGCTGTATTTTCTCTTTCCTCTTTTTTGTTCTTTTTTGCTGATCTTGTCCTTACATTCTTTATTTTCTTTTGGACTTTCTCTTGTTTTTAAACGGTTTGTAACGCTTTTATTTTCTATTGTTTTTAAATTGTTTGTAACGCTTTTGTTTTCTCTTGTTTTTAAATTGCTTGTAACACTTTTATTTTCTCTTGTTTTTAAATTGCTTGTAACGCCTTTATTTTCTCTAGTTTTTAAACTGTCAGTAAAGTTTTTATTTTCTCTAGTTTTTAAACTGTCTGTAAAGTTTTTTTTTTGTTATTGTTTTTAAACTGTCCGCAACGTTTTTATTTTTTTTAAACTTTCGCTAATGTTTTCTCGTTTTCTGCCGTAGTTTTCTCTCGTCGTATTTTCTCGTCGTTTTCTCTCGTCGTTTTCTATCGTAGTTTTCTCTTGTAGTTTCTTTTACTACTTTCACTGGAATTTCTCTCCAGTATTTGGTATTATTTTTCTTCTTTTCTTTTTCTTTGGAATTATGTGCTTTCTTCCTTTCTTTTTGTTTGGAATTATGTGCTTTCTTCTTTTCTTTTTGTTTGGAATTAAGTGCTTTCTTCTTTCCTTTTTCTTCATTTCTTTTTGTATATACAAGTGGGAGGAACTTTTTATGCATGTACATATGATTATTATTAATTTAGAAATGTCGACCCAGCAATGTTTACGTAATTTCCCTTTCCGCCAAGATTATCCCTTCGACATAAATAACTTTTGGTCACTTTTAATTGCTTTGTTTTTCTTCCTCGTATGTCTCTTTGAACAATTATGCTCGCACGTTTGGGGCACTTTGGTACAAATACGCCAGCCCATGGTTGGTAAAATTAGTTGGACAATCCAACGATCACGTTTAGCCTCAACTCCTCTTTTTTTACTCTCCATGCTGGAGACCAGGCGGCTTATCAAAGGTAACTGTAGTACTGTCACTTTACCCCAGCTAAAGCACGGGGTTGCCTAAGCTAATATTATCCATAACCCTTCCTATGACCTGAGAGTATTCCAGTAGTTGGCGGCAGTCAATCTTGGACAATCATGGTCAAGCATACTCTCTTGGATCATCATCTTGTCTGTCTCTGGAAATCAATGCTTACGCTGCGAGAATTTGGACGATAAAGCAATTATATACATACGCACATCCTCAAGTATTTATAATAATTGTCTCTGTGCTTACATACTTTGTAGTTTTTATTTAGAATTTTTCCTCGGCATTTATTTTCTCTTTGAACTTCTTTGGTCCTTGTCTACCGTTAACGTTTTTTTCTTCTTTGTTTTTTCTCTCGTTCCCTGAATTTGTAATTTCAAACGTTCGCACTTCATTTGCCCTCCGTTTCCTCTTTCATTTCCTTATTGACATATAATGACATACACTATATTTATGTACATATATTTCATCCCCGTCTAACTCTTCCCAATATTGGAATACCATTCCCTTCCACATTGTCTCATGTCGGATTTATTCCCACTCGTCCCCCCAATCTCACCCATCTTACGCGGCCTCCCCGTCTACCTTGTGTATATACAGATACAATACATATGCACCCGCTACAATGCTCTCAGTTCTGCATGTTTTACCTGAACCCAAATGCATTAGGATTGTTTGGAGAAAGAATAGTACAGGAAATATTAGGAGTCGGGAGTAAAAAAGGAGGTGAGGGGTGAAATCCATGCCACTCCATTGATGTTATTTCACTCCTAACCCTTCCACCTTTCTATTTTTTGGGCTCTCCTCCTCCTCCTCCTCTCATTCCCGTCTCTCTGTTCCCCTCCTCCTCCTCCTCCTCCCGCTTCCCCCGCCTCCATCGCTTTTCCACATCCATTTCCCGAATCCGCTCAGTAGAGCCCATTGATAATAAAAAAAATGCGGAACTACCTCCGCATTCTCCATCAAGGCAAAGAAGGCGTAAACACAAACTCGGAGAGACAAACAATTCTCGCATCATCCACATCATTTTCATGAGCTTTGAGCCCTGCACTTTACACCTCTCACCTTCCATTTCAGCTCCTTGTCTCGCTCATTTTCCACGCTATTTAAATCCTTCTCTATGTCTCTCTCTCTTTCTCCTTTCTCTCTCGGCGTCCCTCGTTTCCCCTCTTTGTCTCTCTCTCATTCTCCTTTCTCCCTCGGTGTCCTTCGTTTCCTGTCTTTGTCTCTCTCTCTTTCTCCTTTCTCTCTCGGTGTCCCTCGTTTCCCCTCTTTGTCTCTCTCTCTCTCGTTATCCTTTCTCCCTCGGTGTCCCTCGTTTCCCCTCTCTTTCTCCCTCTTTCTCTCTCTTTCTCCCTCTTTCTCTCTCTTTCTCCCTCTTTCTCCCTCTTTCTCTCTCTTTCTCTCTCTTTCTCTCTCTTTCTCTCTC
>JAQGBT010002813.1:0-22268 GCA_034698585.1 Disparrhopalites patrizii | reverse complement strand
TTATTTCTAACTAACTTGTGCTTATTTCTAACTATTACTAAATACTTATTACTACTTGCGCTAATTATTATTACTACCACTAATAAATCTACCTAAATCTGGCTACGTCTCCTTACAATACTATGTGTGTTATGTTTTAAAGCACTGGAAACTGCATATCAAATAAACATAAGGCCGGAAGCTTTGAAGAGTCAAATTTTCTGGTTGTAGAACAGGAAACATAAAGAACACCCTGATGGGTTTACAATTGCCAGAAAACAGACTCAAATCTTGCAATTATCATGCGTTTTATGTAGAAAAATTATGTTGATTCTGTCACCAAATCAAATAATAATCCGTTTCTAAGCTTTGCCTACTATTTCGTCCATGTATCATCCAGTTTTTGGTGGGATAGGAAGACATTTTGAAATAAACTTCAATTTAAATGATTTTCCCGGGTTTTAAATAACTATACTTTTTCACAAAATTATTCAAGTATACAAATTCGTAATTTAGAATTTTACCTGCGCCAAGTTTGATTTGTAATTATAGTAAGTAGTTTCTAAAATGTCGACAATAATAATGACTACTAATCATCTCTGGGATTTCCCAAGGAAATGCTCTGTGCAGCCAAATCCAATTTGTGGCTCAGAGTGTGTGCTGAGGACAGGAAAGGTGGGACATATTGGGAAGGTGGAAGGCTAGTTATGCTATGGCCGTATTTCATATTTCATCCCCTCCAGACCTTCCCCAGCACCAACATTGACATGTTGATTGAAAGGGGCTTGTTCGAGGGAAATCTAACGAGGAAAATCTGCCTGTGATATCCTTGATAGTGAATAGTGGATAGTGAAGAGGAGCCCATTTGTGTGCCAACACATAATTCCTCACACGTCAACGCACTTCCCTGTACATTTTGTCATTAGGACCTTCCTTATACCTGTCTACAGATAAGAGCCAGGACGGACAAGGTTACAGGGTGTGCGAGGGGGAAAGCTTCTTCCACTTTTTCCTCTTTCTTCCAGCAATCTCTTCACGTTTTTTTCCCAAAAAAATCTCTGAGTTCACCCCATCACGAGAATATTGTTGGAAGTATACAAGTGTATTTTCTGGATCAAACTGGCTCTCCGTCCAGTTTTAAATACCAGGAAGAAATAATAGTCTAATCGCCCCTCGTCAATCCCAGGAATTGTTTCGTAAAAGATTCACCGGCGGAAATACATTTGCGGAAATACAAACGCAGCAAGTGAACATACATAGCAAGTGAACATAGCAAGTCAAAATAAACTTTTAAAACAAGTGACGGAATCTCCGTATGAAATATTTGTTTAATGTCTACTAAAATCCCTTGATTTTATATTGCTCGTCTGCATTTGTTTTGATAAATTGCTTCATCTCTCGCCCTAATCTCGCGGTGGCTTTTGTAGGAAGCAATAAGGCAAGTAGGAAATAAATAAATAAATTAGTACTTCCCCTATGCCTATAACGTAAGCCTCATTTTATCCACTTGTTCCTCTGGCCCAACTGAAAGGAATTTTTTGTCATTTCCTTCTCTTATACACCTTCATTTTATTCCTTTTATTCATTTCATTCATGCCTAAAGTGCAAGTTGTCCCGGTCAATGCCAGGAGTGCGGCCAGGGCGGATTTGTCCCGTCTCAAGTCCTCAATGTGAACAGTTGTCGAACATTTGGTGAGGATAATTCCTACCATTTATAGCCATTCATCATATTCATCAGGAGCCAGTGTGAACATGAATATTCTTAATATTCTATAATCGATTCATTTGTGTGCTAAGTGCGAATTTCAAGGGGAAATCTTTAGTGACTGAGGCTGGCCCAAAGACTTTTAATATACGCACACATTCAAAACAGATTAAATTACACGGATTTTAATTTCGAAACGTTTCCGTTTTTAATACGATTAAAAACCAAGATTTTAATTTTAAAAATTCCCATTTTAAATAACTCTAAAAACAAGGATTTTAATTTTAAAAAGTTTCCATGTTAAATACGACTAAAAATATAGATTTTAATTTTAAAAAGTTATGCCATTTTAAATGGCTCTAAAAACAAGTATTTTAATTTTAAAAAGCTTCCGTTTGAAGAACAACCAAGGATTTTAATTTTAAAAAATTCCCATGCTAAACACAAATATAAACAACTCATTTAATTTTTAAAAAATTCCCATGCTAAACACAACTAAAAACAAGGACATTAATTTTTTTGAATTCCCATTCTAAGCACAACTATAGCAAGGATTTTAATTCCCTTTTTAATTTCCATACCTAAAATGTGTTTGAATTAGTGAAAATAACGAAAAAGCGTGTGGAGCGAATTCTCCTTTATTGTGCTGTCACTTTTTTTCGTTCGTTCAAGGCCATTATTTGTGCCTGAATTGTACGTTTAAAAACTATACAACCAGAAAATTAATTACGGGAAAACAATCCACGGCAAAAATGGGTACGTTTTTTGTCCCTTTCTAAATCCTTCTCATGTAAAATGTTTTCAGTCCAAAAACAAAAGATACGTATACGGTTCAATTTTTGAATCCATCACAAATCACAATCCTTGTTTTTAATGAGGACGGAATAAAGGCCGAAAACTAATTTTTAAATTCCGTTTATATATACTATATACAAAATCCGAAGTTTTAATTTTAAAATTCATTACAAAATCTGAATTTTTAATTTTAAAATTCATTACAAAATCTGAATTTTTAATTTGTATTTTAATTGTCGTGCAAATGCTAATAGGCGACAGAATCAATGGAAACACGTCTGTGGTGACAGCGGAAGGCCTGGAGAAAGCCATTGCCTCGGCCGTGGACGAGGCCCTGAGGAACATTTCCGCCTTCAGAGGCCTAGAACCCTTATTGGACGAGAGCCTCCGGGCGAATGCCAGCAATTCTTCGGCGGGGGATTCGCCCCCAATTCCACATTTCGACACCGGCGAAACGACCTGGCTCCTTGCCTGCACCGCCATCACGTGGCTCATGATCCCTGGAGTGGGCTTCTTCTACAATGGGATGGCTCCCAGGAAGAGCTCCATGGTCCTCATCGTCACCTGCCTCTGGAGTGTGGCCTTGGTGTCCGTCCAGGTCACTCATTTGCCTCTTATTTCATTTTATTTATTTCATTTTATTCATTTTACCTGTAAATTCACTTATTTTAATTTCGCTGTAAATTCATTAAAGTCACCGTAAATTTATTTAATTTAAAGTCGCCGTAAATTTGTGCAAATTAATGTCGCCGTAAATGCATTTACTTTAATTTCACCGTAATATCCTGATTTTGCTTGCACAGTGGTACATCATCGGCTACTCGCTCTGCCTGAGCAACACGGGCGGGCCGTTCATCGGGAACGTGGATCACTTGTTCCTGCGAAACATCGGGGCGGAGCCTGCGGCGGCCAATCCGGAGATCCCGGCCTTGTTGGTGGGGATTTGGTACTGTCTCTTTGCGGCCATTACGCCGACGATTATCATCGGGGCCGTGGCGGAGCGGGCGAGGCTCCTCCCCTCCGTCATATTCATCTTCATCTGGTCCACGCTCGTCTTTGATTTTCTTACTTACTGGACCTGGAATCCTCGGGGGTGGTCCTTTTTATATGGAGGTACGTCCACTCTCTCTATTATGGACCTCCCTAGAACGGTTTTCGCACTACTGCGAATTTCAAGAACCCGCCCAAAACATTTACCCCGATAAATTCACGGTCTATAACAGTTTTTTCAATCACAGTTTTTTCTCTACAACGGGGAGGTTTTGAACCCCCCGCCATTCAGTCTCTCTCCCTATAACGGTTTTAGCCCACGCCTCCGCATACTTCTCTCTCTATAACGGTTTTTCCACCCGCTTTGAATCCTCCGCCTTTTTTTAGCCTTCTTCTCTATTCCGGTTTTTGGCCGGACTTTCCCATATTTCTCAGTCTGTACAGTGGAGTTTCTATACAACAACTCTGAAGAGAATGACAAAAAATATTGTTACCGGGAAATGTTATTACATAGAACATTAAACATGCACGTTATATGTACGAAGGGATGGAAAATTAAGGTTGTTACATAGAAATGTTGTTATAAAGAGACTTGTTATAAAGATACTCCACTGTACCGGTTTTTCTTTAATTTTGAATTCCCTGCCATTAAATGTTTTTCTCTATAACGATCCTGTCTTGTTCCCTGTACCGGTTATTCTGTATACAGCGGAGTCTCCATATAACAGCTCTGAAGGGATGTAACAAAAATATTGTTACAGGGTAAAGTAGCTACAGTGAAGTCACGTTATAACAACACCCAACGGAGCCCAAAATTTAGCTGTTATGACGAATTTTTTGGCTAATGCTGTTGCAGTCGACTCTCTATATAACGGTTCCCCTTAAATCAGCAAATTCTCTCTGTTACAATGAAAAAGCAAATTCTCTCTGTTATAGAAAAAGGAAACTATACGAACAATTGGAGAAAGTTTTTGAGGGAAATCATTTCTGCCATCGTTATGAAGAAAAACCGTTATAAGCGAGCCCGTTATAGAGAGGTTCGACTGTATATGAAGCAAAACAAAACACACTTTTATATACCAGCGGATCTATTTTTCTGATGTTATAACGATTTATTTAACGTTATCCTGTTATATGGAATGTCGTTATAAAGAGACTCCACTGTATGTACGAAGGGCGGAAACAATAATGCTGTTATACAGAAGTGCTGTTATAAAGAGACTCCAATGTATTGGAAAATGTTGTTCTAAAGAAAATTAAATATGCACCTCACATGTACAAAGGGCTGAAAAAATAAAGTTGTTATAGAGAAATGTTGTTATAAGGAGATTTGTTATAAAAAGAATCCACGGTAACAACAATCCTTTTATAACAACAAAATTTTGCGTTCGCTTGGATGCTGTTATAGAGAGACTCCACTGTATAGCGAGACTCCTCTGTAACGGTTAAATGGATGTCCCTTTTGCTAAACCGTTATAGAGAGAGTCGACTGTAGTAAGCGGAATAATTTAAATTGAATCAATGATTTTAAAATTCCAACTTTTGAACCTTCCCGCCTTTATCTTGCAGCACTGGACTTCGGCGGTGGAACGCCGGTGCACATTTCCACTGGCGCCGCCGCTCTCGCCTACGCCCTGGTGATGGGGAAGCGGGACGATGCCAAGGATAAGCCGCCTCACAACATGACCCACGTCATCCTCGGCACGAGCTTCATCTGGTTTGGCTGGCTCGTGGCGAACGCGGGCTCGGGGCTGAAGCCGAATTTGAGGGCCGTGACCGTCTTCATCACGACCAACATGGCGGCCTCCGTGGGGGGCGTCACCTGGGCCGCCATGGACTATGGCAAGGAGCGGAAATTGTCCGCCTTTGGCTTCTGCTGCGGCGCCGTCTGTGGCCTTGTGGCCATCACGCCCGCCTCGGGCTACGTCTCGCCCAGCTCTTCCCTCGTCTTTGGGGTGGCCGGCGCGGTTGCTTGCAATTTCTGCCTCCGATTCAAGGCCCTCATGCCTATCGACGATGCTTTTGATGTGAGTTGGACCATTTCCGCATTTCCCTTACGTTACTGCTAATTAATTTGCTATAAATAGATCAATTCCATTTTCCGGCGAAAAAACTTGGGCCATGCAGCGATTGATAAATCCGATGATGTACCTGTGACAATTAAAACATAAATTGTGTCATTTTACCTTTAAGTAAGGGAGTTCCATTTCCCAGCGAAAAAACTCAAGGCGGATTTTTCGGCCAAACTTCGTCAGTTGATAGCCTTTACCGTAGGAAATAATAATATTTTTACTCAGTCACTCTGTGACCACCTCAAGGGACACCACAGCATTTTGAACTTTTTCGCCGTTTTGGCAGCGCTTTGGCTGGGGCACAGCCGCTAGGCATTGGACTTTGATGAAATTCGGCGAGGGTACGTAAAACAGAATGATCTAGACTTAATTTTTTAATTTTTCGGATGTTGATCTAGATTCGCCGGAAAATTGTCAAATACCGTGTTTTTTCCGCCGTTTAGGCTGGCCTTCGGACGCTAATAATTTGATTTTCATGAAACTCGGCGAGAACATAAACTAAATTCTTTAAATCCGCTTTTTTCACCTTCTCAATGTTTGCCACCGTTCGCCAGAAACTGTATTTTTCGGTCGTTCATGCTCAATCTTTGCGTCAATTTTTCGCCAACTGAAGCGAAAATTAAGAAAACAAAAAAACATTGGATCTAGAAAATTAAGCTTAACATGATCTCGCCGAGTTTCATGAAAATCCAAATATTAGCGACCGAACGCCAGCCGAAACGGCGAAAAATACGTTTTTTTACGATTTTCCGGCGAACCGACTTCAAAATCCGGAAGATTAAAAATTTATGTCTAGATCATTCCGTCTTACGTGCCCTCGCCGAATTTCATCAAAATCCAAAGATTAGCGGCTGTGCCCCAGGCAAAACGTGTCCAAAACGGTGAAAAATTTCAAAATGCTGCGGTGTCCCTTGAGGTGGTCACAGAGTGATCGAATGAAAATATTACCGTTTCCTATAAGCTAGGGGCTATCAACTAACGAAGTTTGGCCGAGCTTGACCAAGTTTGGCCGAATCACCCGACATGTGCTTTTTGCCTGACGAAATAGAATTTACCTATGCATACTTTAATAAGAAAAGCATGTAATTTTGACTGGGTCGACTAATTGACAGGTGTTC
Source organism: Disparrhopalites patrizii (assembly GCA_034698585.1). Lineage (NCBI taxonomy): Eukaryota > Metazoa > Arthropoda > Collembola > Symphypleona > Sminthuridae > Disparrhopalites > Disparrhopalites patrizii. Next base: position 15,609 of record JAQGBT010002813.1, on the reverse strand, counting down.
TGCGTCCACGGGATCGGCGGGATCGTAGGAAACCTGCTCACGGGGATCTTCGCCCAGAAGTCCGTCGCGGCCGTGGACGGGACACTGATCGAGGGCGGATGGCTGGACGGGAACTGGAAGCAGGTGGGGATCCAAGCTATAGACACTTTATCCGGCGGCTTCTGGGCCTTCTTCGTGACCCTGGCCATCGTCTTCCTCCTGGACAAAATCCCGGGCCTCCACGTCCGCGTCCGTGTGAACGCGGAGAGGTCGGGGATCGATCAGACCGAGTGCGGGGAGGACATGTATCAGTATGTGGAGGATCTGGAGCGGCATGTGTACATTGTGAACAACACGACCAGCGGGTCCTTCAAGGTCCACCAGGGCAACAATGGACTTCAAGCCACCGGGAATAACAATGGGAAGGTCAATGGGAGCTTCGTCCCAGAAGCTCACAGTCTGGAGACGATCAAGGAGGATTCCAGGCTGTAATTTAAATGAGGAGGCTTTTCTTCCACAAAAATGTATTTTGAGGTTTATTAGATTAAATTAAATTAAATTCCATTAAATTAAATTAAATTCCATTAAATTAAATTAAATTATAATTAAAGTCTATAATTTTACGTTTAAAGAGTTTACTTAACGTTTAGAATGGGAATCTTACGTCCGCAAAAATGCATTTGACGCCTTAAGCTGTGCATTTTGCGGTTAAATTGTACGTCTAAAGTGTGAGAATGTAAAGCCAAATAACTTTTAGCCCGTGATATTTTAATGCCAAAAGTCCAGGTTTTGTCCTATTTATTAACTTTTATTGTCAATATTTGTGCTATAGAAATTGCCAGGCATTCAGATGTGCCTTGTAAGCCTTGTTTAGCGTCTGAGGCCGCTGGGTATCTTGTAAAAATGCCTTGGAAAATGTTTTGTTTTTTTTAGCATCGATCCGTACATTGTAGTGCGTGTACTGTACGAATTAACGAATAAAAGCATGTATTAGTACTACAAAAGCATTAGAATGAGTGAGAGACACATGTATTTTCATAAAAGGGTACTTTTATTCAAAAGAATAAGGTATTTCTATTAAGAATAGATAAGACTGGGCACGTTTTATTATTAAATTAAAAACAGCGAAAAGACCAAAGACTCCAGCTAGACATTTAAAGACAAAAAGCGTGGATCCAGTCAAAACTATTACCTCCAAAAAATCCACATGAAAATGCACTTCCAGCCTGTGGGCTTGCCTTTTGGTAATAACTTTCAGCATGAAACTGGCAAAAATAAATTCAACTGACGCCAGATTGCAGCTTGCGTTTACATTTTTTTTTTTGCAGCTGTCAGGCAGTAGGCGATTGACGTATTATAATTGAAGCAACAACCGCAGGCATAATAAATAAACTGAATTTTTAGAGATCCTGTCGGCACATTTATGTGGGAACACATTTGATTTGTAGTTGGATTCTTCCCGATAAATAAACTACATGTTGTAATTCCTGATTAACAACGCCCATACTCATTGTGAATCTGAATGTCAATGTAACAATGGGCCTGGCTTATCACCGTCATTACACAATTAACTCCATCCAACTTTCCAGGGCCACACGTTTTATTTCGAGTAGTAATTTGCTATTTAGTATGTACTTCCTATGTCCATATGGCTGTATGTACAGGGTGCCAAGAAACGATATACCCCCTTAAGCAGTATGATCCAGCTATGTCACACAATTGCAAAGGCATGTTTCCCCAACACAATTGTATTGCGGATCTAGAAAACAAAATTTACCCCGATCCGACCACAATTACGCAAGTTATGCCTGTTTTTCAAAAGAAAGTTTAAGAAATTCAATTTTTGGCCTGCTAGATTTTTTGCTTGTGCCTTCAACAATAAAAATGTTCTCTTCCTCTACTCACACAAAGCAGGGAAAGCGTGGATCCGGAGCAGAATTTTATTGCGGATGTGGAGAAAAATCGGCATTTAAATCAAACAAGAACTCAATACGTTATGATGGCTTTCCTGCACCAAGTTCAAAAAATTAAAACTTTCGAAAAATCTAGTTTTTTTATTTTATTATTAAAAATGCATGTTTCCCATACAAAAGTGTAATGCGAATCCATAAAAATAAATTTTATCCAGCTCGGAGCAAAATTACGAAAGTTATTATGGTTTTTCAAAAAAAAGTTTAAAAATTTAAGTTTTTAGAGAGACGATTTTTAAAATTGTTTTTTAAAAACCGCCATAACTTCCGTAATTGTGGTCGGATCGGGATGAATTTGTTTTTCTAGATCCGCAATACAATCGTGTATAGGAAACATGCCTTGGTAATTGTGTCATAGCTGGATCATACTGTTTAAGGGTCGTATATTCTTTCCTGGCACCCTGTACATACATACATTGCACATTTACAGAGTTAAGGGACAGCCGGAGATGAACCGAATTTTTTATTTCATTTTGTACACCATGCAGATGTGAGATGCAAAGCTGAATGTGGTCGTTAGACACGCTATTTATATATTCTTTGAACGATTAACCGACAATACGAATAAGCAATTAAAATTAACGCGGGAAACAATTGTGGCTAAACAGTGAGTACGACTAAAGTAAAGGCTTTTAAAATGCGATACACTCGAAATGAACAATTCGCAATTGCAACTCAAGTTGGACTTGACCCACTTTGTGCCGGTACAACCGTCGTATGTATGTACACATAAATAGTTCCCTTTCCGCTGCTTCAACCGCTCAACTCTATTAATAGTAATGCACACACGGAGAAAGAACAATTTTTTCCCCTGATCTGCCTCTTCCCTGCTGGCACCGTATTTAGGCCAGCACGTGCACTCAATATCAACTTGTGCTCTAGCACTTTTTGTTTTCCTTTTTTAAATACATATAATTATTTTTTATTTTTTAAATGTTTCATATATTATTTTTTAAATATAATCATGCTCCACGCTAATACCCAAACAATTATTTATCAACACGGTGTGCTTTGAAGGAAGTTCCGGAAACTGTCCAAGCTGACATGAGCCCAACATCGAATAAATTAACTCTTTTAAAGGAACATTTTAAAGGAAATTTTAAAGGAAATTCTAAAGGAAATTTTAAAGGAAATTTTAAAGGAATATTTTAAAGGAAATTTTAAAGGAATATTTTAAAGGAAATTTTAATTTAAAGGAACATTTTAAAGGAAATTTTAAAGGAAATGTTTCCAGCTGAAAATGTAAATTAAGCACCAAAATTACATATAAAATGTGTTGGCTAGCTACAAAGCTACAACTGGCTGTATGCACTTTCAAATGGCAAAGGTTGCATATAAAAAGTGTGAAAAAATAGCATATTTTGGATTGGTGTAAAACTGTGCTGGTGAAGGTGTGCCAAAGGTGACATTGTGCCATCTCGAAAGGTGACATCGCCTTTCTCAGCCAAATCTGAGGGAACTCAAAGAAAGACTTTGGCCCGCCTCGTTTTGCCCCCGAATCTGACGAGCCATCATGGGGATTGAGGCGAAGGAATTGTCGCCATCAATGGAATTAACAAAGGACAGCCAGTCCCCGGTGAGATCCTACGGGTCACAGTCCCATGACCTCCCTGGAGAACCCCTTCAGGATGACCCCGTCAAAGACAAAGTTCGGCTGAAGAGGGAAATGGGCCTTTTCGAAGGGATCAGTGTCATCGCCGGAGCCATCATTGGATCTGGTAAACATCCTTTATTTTAGTTCAATAAGTTTAGTTGAATAAATGCGACCAAAATTCGCTACGATAAGCATTTTGTACAAAACTATCGACGAGAAATTAAATTATTTTTCTCTCCTGGAAATGCATTCGACCTGTGCTTACTTATCAGGATTTTCCTTCCACTAATTGTCTGTACAACTGCACAGGTCTATTCATTTCACCGAAGGGAATCACGGAATCCGCCGGGTCCGTTGGGCTATCGCTGATGATTTGGGCGGCAAGCGGCGTAATTTCTACCGTGGGGGCCGTTTGCTACGCCGAATTGGGCACGACTTACCCCGCGTCGGGGGCGGACTATCACTATTTGTACGTGGCCTTCGGGGAGCTGCCGGCATTCCTCTATTTATGGGCCGTTGCCGTCGTCTTCATGTAATCAATTCTGTTATTAAATAACATTAAATATTTCATTTTGGCGGGAATTTTATTTTTGAAAATCTAATTAAATATTTCAAAATTTTGACGGGAATTTTTTTTTTTCAAAAATAAAATGTCCTAACAGCCCGGTAAATTACGCCGTCTTAGCCCTCGTGTGTGCCCAGTACTTGATTCAGCCCATGGTGTCGGGGAATGCGCAGGTCCCGGAAAGCGCCGTCCGTCTCCTGGCCGCCCTCCTAATCTCTTTCCTCGTCTTCGTCAACAGTTATGACGTCAAAATCGCGGCGAAGCTCCAAAACGTGTTCACCATGGCCAAAATCGGCGCCCTGCTCGTGATCGTGGTGACGGGGATGATCGCGATCGGGAAGGGACACACGGAGCACTTCCAGGACTCCATGAAGGACTCAAATTATGACCCGGGGAGCATTGCCCTCGCCTTTTATTCCGGCATCTACGCCTACGGCGGATCCAACTCCTTGAATTATATGACGGAGGAGCTGAAGAACCCCAACAAGTTAGCTCTTTACCTCTTTTACAAATTTCCTGGACATTTTTCACACCATTTTTCCTTGGAAAATGGTTCTAGTTTCTACACAGTTATTCTCCAGATTTTTGTAGTTTACATGTTTTTTTTTGAAGGAATTTGCCCCGAAGCATTTACATCTCCATGACCATTATCACATTCGTGTACATTTTGGTGAATGTCGCCTACTTCTCCGTCATCTCACCCGCAGAAATGATAGCTTCCGAAGCAACAGCTGTGGTATTTTATAGCTCATATTTTTTATGAACATTTTTAAGCTAATTTCCAGAGATACAAACCATTATTAGGCTAAAACTTTATTTCAACTATATAATACCGATTTAAATCAACGTATGACATCGGAATCGGTATTGGAATTCAAATCGGAATTATATTCATATTTGTCAGTATTTTAATCGGAATTAGTATCGATAATTTTGTCCGAAAAATATTTTAGAAATCATAATTGCAAATGCATTCGAAATTTAAATTCGTATTCAAAACTTGACATTTGGATTCCGATACTTTATTGGTATACGAAATTCCTCCAGTATGTTGCTAATTTTCGCCTGCGAGAAAGTTTTTTTTTGCAAAACGAAGGTATTGTAACCAAGTAAGGCAACCCACTTTATGCTTTTTTTTGCAGGATATTTATGCTTTTTTACGAAATAAATTATGCTTTTTATGCTATTTCAAAATTCGTTTATTCCCTTAATTATGCTTAAAATTTCAAAATTTAAAACATTGTTTAAATGTTCAGGGACATATTTTTTAATATTTTTTTCATATATTTTCAGATTTTTTAAAAAATATTTGGTTTCATATATTTTCAGATTTTTTAAAAATATTTTTTAATATTTTTTAGGATGTCATTCCTTGCTGAAATTAAGCCCCGCCAGAGACGAGTACAAAGAAAGAGAAAAGAGGGAGGAAAAATAAGACAAATAGGTAACCAAATTTACGAAAAAAGACGAAAAGTTACGTAAAAGCCGAAGCAAGAGTTAAAGGCAGAGGAAAAGAGAAACCAAATAGAGAAAAATAGTGGAAAAGAGACAAAAAAGGAGAACAAAAGTAAAATGGTGGAGAAGATACAAAGCAGAGGAAAAAGCAGTGGAAAAGGGAGACAAAAAAAGGTAAAAGCTGAAAAGAAAGGAGAGACAAAAGGTAGGATAAGTGAGACAATAGAGCAGATTAGAGAGGGGAAAGTAGACAAAAAGAACAAGAGAGAAGAAAGGAAGAGGCGAGAAACAATATTAATTAATTAATTAACAATAAGAATTTCTCTCATGCGCAGGCTAACAAATTTGTGTGCTGGGCCGATGCATTGTGATTTTTCGGCCCAAATTTCATAAAAGAGGATACTTGGAGCAAAACTTTTTAAACAACTCTGGTTCCTAACAGGCAATTTCATATGACGGCGTTTTCAAAAACTGGAGAATTGCCAGCCATTTGATTTTCCTGAAAACTTGTTTCAGCACATCACATTACGCTAAATTATGCCAAAATTTACAGAAATATGCCCATTTTATGCTTTTTGGCGTCAATTATGCTATTTATGCTTTTTCCAAAATGAACAAAATGTGGATTTGGGGGTTTTGACTATCGGGGAATCGATCTAGTATAGAATTCCAGGGTCGGAAATCACTTATGCTCGTTTATGCTTTTTATGCTTTTGGGTCGCCTTATAACCAAAGTATGACATCGGAAAAAATATGAATTCAAATTCGAATTAACATACGTGTTTTTGCTAATTATGAATACAAATTTAAATTTCGGATATCTAAAATATGAATTCTAATTCCAATACAATTTTATGCAAATATCCAGACATATGAATACGTATATTCAATTACTTTTCGATTACTTTTAAAAATTTATTTGCGATGCAATCTGGGATAATTTGTACCTGGAAATAAGCAAAAAATCAATACACAAAATTATAAATTGACTCCGCGTATCAGATTTTTCTAAAAATCGATGCTTTTAAGGACGAAATAGTTATATTACTGCCAATTAAACAAATCATCGTTAGAATACCCTGATTTTGGCAAAAAAAAAACTTGCCCAAAGGCCGGAATTAGCAGCAAAATGAGGGAATTTTCGAATACCAATAAAGTATCGGAATCCAAATGTCTAATTTTGAATACGAATTTAAATTTCGAATGCATTTGTAATTATGAATTCCGATTAAAATATTTTTCGGACAAAATTATTGATACTAATTCCGATTAAAATACTGAAACATATGGATATAATTCCGATTTGAATTCGAATACCGATTCCGATGTCATACCTTGATTGTAACGAATTTATAATTTTGTGTATTGATTTTGCGTTTATTTTCAGCTACAAATTATCCCAGATTGCATTACAAATAAATTTTTAAAAGTGTTCGAAAAGTATTTGAATACGTATTCACATGTCTGAATATTTGAATAAAATTGTATTGGAATTTGAATTTATATTTTTAGACATCCGGAATTTAAATTTATATTTTTAGACATCCGGAATTTAAATTTGTATTCATAATTAGGAAAAACGCGTATGTTAATTCGAATTTTAATTCATATTTTTTCCGATGTAATTCCTTGATTCAAATGATATTTGCCAGACGTTCGCCGAGAAGCTGCTGGGCTCTTGGAAATGGGTGATCCCCGTTTTTGTGGCTATCTCCACCTTTGGCGGGCTTTCCGTGGGGCTCATGATTTCGGCCAGGTACGCTCTTAATCAAATTATCCGACCTCTAATTAATCGAATTATGCTCCATCTAATCATTGCTGTACGGTATTTTGTTATGGTTGTCCCCTTTTTTGTGGGTTGTCATTATGTAGGATGTTATTCGTGGGCGCGCGGAACGGCCAATTCCCGCAGTTTATCTCGATGATCCAAGTGGAGCGACTCACACCCACGCCGTCCCTCGTCTTCATCGCCCTCTGCTCCTACGTGTACCTCTTCGTGAGCGAGATCTACACCCTCATCAATTACGCCGGATTCCTCTACGCCCTCAGCGTCGCGGCCGTGATTGCGGGCCAGCTCTACATGCGCTGGAAGGATCCGGGGAGACATCGGCCAATTAAGGTATCACAACATACGCATTTGTACTTACAAAACTATCAGTGAGGGACATAGCAATGCGCGGAATTTGTGACATCTTGTTCGGTGAAAATTTCTTAACAGATAAATTTAATCTTCCCAATCTCATACTTGGTCGTGTCCGTCTTCCTCTTCATTCTCCCGATCTACGTGGCGCCCGTGGAGGCGGGCATCGGCTGCCTCATTGTCGTCACCGGAGTGCCCATTTACTTCGTCTTTATCTGGAGGAAGCAGCAGCCCGCATGGTGGCTCACATTCAATGGTAAGACATGATTTTATCTAATTCAGCCTAAATCCAAAATGGCCAGTTAAGAGTTAAGATTTTCATTTCAGATTAAATTAAGTAAAAATAATTTAAATTAATTTTTTAATTAAATTTTAATTAATTAATTAAAGCATTAAGAAATGAGTAAAATTAAGTTAATATTAAAATTCTTCAACCCGGGTTTATTCCATCTTTCAGAAAAGCTCACAATCCTCATCCAAAAGCTGACTCTCTCCGCGCCCGAACAAGACTGAAAAGTTCCCTGATTCTGCATGAGCAGCTCATCAAAGCCATCTGGATGTGATATTAATCTGCGACCTATGAGTGGTCACGATTTATTGGGCATTGCCCACAATATAAGTATATTACTATATATAGGTATGTATACAGGCATTTTAAAACAATTTCGCACAGATTCCATTGACAATTTAAAAAAAACTATGAGCCATTTCAGCAATGAAATAAAGTCACAAAAAATTGTCGTAAAAATAATTTACGTTGGTCACATACCAAATGTGACGTATAGCATTTGACGTATAATTATCACCGTGTGCATTGCCGTTTGTACATTTCTGACGCTGCATTTCTTATTACGTTATTACATTAGACAAATTGATCTCGTTTAATCGTATTATATATTCACAACAAAACACACATCTCAATATGGAGTCGGTCCATTGAGGATGTGCTGGTCCCTCAAAGTCACATGGCATTGTGTGTTGGCCAGATTCTGGATCTTGCGCAGTAGGTGAAAGTTCGTACAGTCCAAAGGTGCTTCTTGCAGTTCCAAAATAATGATGGTATTTTCCACCGGAGACGCCTGCAACAACGGTCCCGGCACATACAATGTTTGTTGAGGTCCCACGACGGGCCAGTAGCGTCCGAGGTGAAATCCGTTGATCCAGATGTGACCCTGGAGTCATAATAATAATATTGCTTTTTATTAATACAATAAAAATAATAAAAATAGTTGAAATAGTATGGATATACCGGTGAGGGACTAGCCCTGAGTAGTTCAAATAGTATAATTGTTGTTACATGACATACAGTGGTCAGACTTGTGAAATTCCACCATATATTTTTGACATTTTTTAAAGACAAAATACGTACTTTGGTCCACCCATCCATGTCGAGGAAGGTGTCGGCCAAGGCCGTGTGATTGGCGGGTAGGGTGACTGTGCCTGAATAGAACATCCCGGCCTTCCTCTGAGCTCCGAGGCACTGGTTGTCCATGACGATGTAATCGATGGCCTCCGTGTGGAATTCCATCGTGTCCTGCGTCTCCTCCTCGAAGCTGTGGATCTCGTTGTCCGAAGGGAGGAGGATGGGCCCGTAATTGAGGATGTTGGACAGTTTGAAAAGAGCCACGGGGTTCAGGTCCCCCAGGCGGTAGTGCTTCCAGTTGCTTAGTAGATGCTTCCCCAGCCTAACTTCTGGTCCTATACCCTAGGAATTCCATCGAAAAAAATTAATAGTGACATCATTTAAATATTACTGTAGGTTTCGATACACATTTGATACACCTGAAACTAAAAACAAACAAAAATAGCTCCCAGAAATACCTTGCTCTCTGCAAATAAAGGTCCAAAACTATTCCGGCCTTGATTCTCCACCAGAATCATGACTCTCTGCTTTGGTCGAATGGAGATGGGCATTTCCCATAAATTTTCAGATCTGTCCAAAATCCCTCGAAACTCCTGTATTCAAAAATCCTTTGTACCATCAGCCATGCTATATACATACGACATTACTACATACATACGTATTAGGTATACCTAAATTCCCATGCAAAATAACGAAGACTTTTTAACACGTCAACTTACTTGTTCCACAAAAATGTATGCGCGGTCTTTGAGGTCAAAAATCTGGAAATTGGCGGGGTCACTCACTTTCATCGTAACGACGTTCTCGTACAAAATGAAGCCTGAGCCCACTCCCAAGGACTCAAACCGCTGTGGGAAAAGACTGAGGGAGAAATTTAATTGTATTAAATTTAATTCAGAACAATTTTTAATTTAATTCAGAACGTCAGAACTATTTTATAATTTAATTCAGAACTATTTTTAATTTAATTCAGAACTATTTCTAATTTAATTCAGAACTATTTTCTAATTTAATTCAGAACTGTTTTCTAATTTAATTCAGAACTATTTTCTAATTTAATTCAGAACTGTTTTCTAATTTAATTCAGAACTATTTTATAATTGAAATGAGAGAACTTGGATAAATCGAGAAACAAAGTAATCTGGAACCTAATAAGAGGATTCGGATCCAGCAACTGAAGCAGGGCGTCATTGAAGAGGAATCCTAAAGGTTTCAGATCAACCTTCCCGTAATTCCCTTTCGGCAATATCCCCGGATTCTCGTTGGGAACCGGCATAAACTATAGAACCGACAAAAATTATATTGGTTATTGAATTTGTATATGGATAAATACTTAGCAAATAAATAAAAAAAATGTGTGTTTATAAACAAATGTTTAACAAGTACCTTGGAAATGACACTTTTGATGGCAAAATACTTCTCAGTCGGATCCCCGGCCTCGTCCAAGGGAGCGTCGTAGTCGTAGGACGTCACGTAAGTCTCAAAGGCATTCCCATCCGAATTTTCCGAGCTCCCGGAACCGAACCCGAAGGTGGTTCCTCCAAAAAACATGTACATGTTCACGTTGGCTCCTAGTTCCAAAATCCGGCTCAAAGATTTCGTGACGCTATCCGTGGACTTGGAACTGTGTGGATACTTCCATTGGTCGAACCAACCCACGTAGAATTCCGAATTCACCAGGGGACCCTTCGGTGCTTGAGTTCTTTGGGTGGCAAAATGCAGGTCAATTAATGGGTCCACGACCTCTGGAATTAAATATACAAAAATATTGAAATATTTCAAATTCCAAATTGAATCTCAAGTTTGATCATGAAAACATTTATTTTCCAGTAAGAAACTGAACGGTGACTCTACCTGGACCAAAATCAACGGTGGGATACACCCCCGGAATCGCTCCACAATGAAGACGGGGTTCCAAGGCGTTATCAGTTGTGAACAGCACAATGTCATCCCCCAAATGGAATTGAATCAGGTCACGCAAGAAGGTCTTGTACTCCATGTCACACCCGAAACTTCCGTACTCGTTCTCAACCTAATTTTTCAGCATTTTTAGTTTTGTAGGTCATCACTTACAAGTGACATTTAAACGACACGTTTAAGCAATACATTTAAGCAATACATTTAAACGATACATTTAAGCAATACAATTAAGCAATACATTTAAGCAACACTTAAGCAATACATTTAAAGAATACAGTTAAACAATGTTTCACAATTATTGACCTGAACCATGATAACGGGTCCCCCATTCTTGTAAAGGTACGGCTTTAGTCTGGTTAACAGGACTCCAAACCAGTTCGACGCGTAGTAAACAAAATCTATAGAATAAAAAATAACAAATTAAAACCAAATCTCAACTGGAAATCTAAACATCGGTATCTACCAACATTTCACTGATACATTTAATTAAGTACAAAACCTAACTAACTGGCTGTTGAATAACGACTTCAATAACGACAACTTCACAATAACGGAAAATCAAACCAAGGTTAACCAATTCATGGACGAAGATGCTTTAAACTCATTATGGAAACTATAAACTAACTACCTGACCGTCAATAAAAATTGAAATTCTGTTCGTAAGGCTTTCAGAGCAATTCATAACGAGAATGTTGACATATCATAAACCTTACCTGGTTGGGTAGTTCGTAATCTCATATCCGAGGATTGCCAAAGCAACCACGGGGGTAAGCCTCCCTGATCAAACACATAAAAGATCAAAACATACATGTAAGTACATGTATAAGTGATATAACTAATCAGGTAACTACTACATCATTCAAGCTGATCAAAATACACATCAAAATAGATGTTCAAGCAAAACCCCAAAAAGTTTACACAACTGAATCAAAATATTATGCTGCTTTTTACGAACCAAATCTCTTTCCGCATCGATGTAAGGTCCAGGCCGAAGGATCACACTCAGATTGTGACTTTGAGCCAAGTCCAAAAACTTGAAAATGTTCAAATTCCCTTCAAAAGTAAAGTTTTGAGCGGGGGTCGGCTGATGAGACGCCCATTCTACGTAACTAAGTTTTCGTTAAGAACATGGATTGACATTTGACATACACACATCAATTATTGCCTTAAATGATCTACCTGACGGTATTTGTGATATCACTAACAATGTATTTGTCTTATCACTAACGAGGTATTTGTCTTATCACTAACGAGGCATTTGTTGCATCACTAACAAGGTATTTGACGCATCACTAACAAGGTATCTGATGCATCACAAACAACGTTAGTGATACAACTCACAGGAATAAATATCAACTCACATCTGAACAGCATTCAATCCTCCGAGCCGGAATTTCCGGAGAATGTCATCCCATTTAGATTCCAAGGTCCGGAAATAATGAAAGGATCCGGAAATGTACCGGAAAGGCTTCCCATCCTTCACGAACGTGTTACGCTCATAGTCAATGTAAAAACTCGGAGAAGTCTCATTCCCGCTTTCCCGACTGGGATTTGTTGAACTACTTTGAATTGGCCTATTTTCGTTAGGATCTACAATCCTTTTAGGGTCACTACTTGTAACTGCAACAAGATATACAGAATTTAATATTAATGCTATTATCACACTGTCAAATGACACTAAACGCTTAGGTCTTCTTCCCATTTTTGTATGCCTCCGCGCACAAAACACTAGCTACGAAATCAAAACCGTTCGAAAACTGTTGGAAATATCCTTGAAACAGTTCAAAATATCCAAAATAATAACAGCGCAAAATCATAGAGGTTTGAGAGGTTCACTGTGAAGCACCTGTAACGAAATGGGACACAAAATTAAACATTGACAGTTGTGTAACGATAGAGCTTCACCCTGGATTTCTCTGCTTGTGTATACCAACAAGGTCACAAGTTAGCCGATCACGTGTCACTTCCACCTAAAATTGGCTCAATAATATCCAACTCGCTTTTTTTCGGTCTGAAAATGAAACTCATTGAGACAAAGCGGAATCATTTATATGTACAGCGTGCCAGGAAACGATATAGCCACCCTTAAACGTCATGATCCAGCTATGTCACACAATTGCAAATGCATGTTTCCCCAGCAGAATTGTATTGCGCATCTAGACGTTTCATCCAGATCGGACCACAATTACGGAAGTTAGGGCTGTTTTTCAGAAAAAAGTTTAAAAATCTCTCATCTCCCTAAAAATTTTAAACTTGTTTTCTGAAAAACCGCCAGAACTTTCGTAATTTTAGTCCGATCTGGATAAAATTTATTGTTTTATGCATTCGCAAGACAATGTTGTATGGGAAACATGCATTTTTAAAAATAAAATTAAAAAACTAGACTTTTCGCTAATTTTAACGGTTTGAACTTGGTGCAGGAAAATCGTCATAACTTGGTGATTTCTTGTTTGATTTGAATTTGGATTTTTTCCCGGATCCGCAATAAAATTCTGCTCAGGATTGACGCTTTCCCTGCTTTGTGTGAGTGGAGGAACAGAACATTTTTATTTTTGAAGGCGGAAACAGAAAATCTAGCTGGTCAAAAATTGATTTTTTTTTAACTTTTATTTTTGTAAAACAGCCATAACTTGCGTAATTGTGGTCGGATCGGGGTAACTTTTGTTTTCTATATCCGCAATACAATTCTGTATGGGAAAGATGCGTTTAGAATTGTGTGAGAGCTGGATCATGGCGTTTAAGGGTGTATATCCTTTCCTGGCACCCTGTACATTTGGTGTAGTATTTATGGGAATAATGACCGCCTTGCCCTCGTCACATCGTCACGTTATTATGGCGCAAAGTCACTAGCTCATCTCTCCAAAATGTGAGCAGATGCCAGAAGAGAGAGAACTCCTGGACGTACTTTGTCCGCCTAACTCCTAACCGAGGAAGTACTGGCCTATTGTCGGACAACTCAGGATTTGCTAATTCCTCCCTTCCCTCATGTCAACAAGGCGTAATGAAATGGAAGTGGAGATGATCCTTATCATGAATGAGATCAACTCTGAACGACTCCTTTAAAAGGCCACATGTCCTCTTCACAGGGAAAATACATGTTTAATCCAACTGTAATGTTTAGAGGTCGTTGGGAATTGAAATTTGAACTCATCATTTGTGATTGAATGCCTTTTCTCACACTTTCCTTGTTTACATGAGGGCCTCAATAGATCCCATCTACAGGGTGCCTGTCCATCATGGGCACATCCACATCCAAACTAATATCCAGCCTTCTGCTTTTCAGCCTTTCCTAAATGTCTCTTTTCCTCTCGCTCCCTTCCACACCCCTAACCATTTTCAGCCCAAGCGAAAAGGAGATAATGGCCATTTAATGCCTCCAAGTAAACAACTACAGTCGACTCTCTCTATAACAGTCCCCTGTATAACAGTACTCTCGTTATAACAGCAGCAAAAAATGCTCTCCTCAAAAACTTTCTCCATTTGTTAACATAGAAATGTCTGTTCTCTATAACAGTTTTTCGCTATAACAGGCGAAATTTGATGCTTTATAGGGTGCTGTTATAGCTAGAGTCGACTGCAATTCCTTTCCTCCAGGCTATAATCGCTGCATCATTCTTGCGAAACATTTTGGTGGTGCATTCACAGAACTTGGAGATTATTATAAATGATTTTGAAGTAGACTTCCTGTCCTCCAGGCCATAGAAAATAACTGTAGTATACAAAAGCAAAAAGAGGCTAAAAAACCAACAGCTGCTATAATTAAATGTTAAGCAATCAATCATTTTTTATTAACGTTATTATCAAGCCATTCAACAAAAAGCTGATCTCCCTAGGCGGATAGATACAGGTTACAGTGATTACAGTTAGTAAAAGTAATTTAACATATGAATGCGATCCAGTTGTGATCATTATACCTGTACAACCAAGCCATCTTTAGGGAGGGTCTAGGAATTTTACAAAGTCAGTGTCCCTACTAATAATTATGTTCTTTACAAGTGATTTACAAAACTTATTATTAGTGTGTTCATTGCTGGGCATGAGGTTTTTGAGTAAATTGTTCCACCATTTTATTGCTCGATATTCAAAGGAAAGCATGAAGGTAGTTGATCGATGCTTATGTGAAATATCATTCTTTCCCTGTCAATCACGCATCAAGTGTATATACCAGGGGTGCCCAACCGGGTCACAAATGTAATATTGCTGCGGCGCAATGGTCACAAAAAATTTTCAAGCTTAATTATGACGTAGGGACAGCCAGATAGCGCTTTATTTTTTTCGAAAATAAATAAGATCCAAATCTATTTTTTTTTTTTAGAAACAAAATGTTATGAAGAATTTTTTTTTAATATTTCAATATTTGTACTTTCAAACCACAAACTACTTTTTCAAAAAATGCATAATTTTAGTTTAAATGTTGATGTAAATTTTAAAAATTTACACGCAGTTTACCGAATTTCAGAAATTAAAACAAAATTCTGATTAATTTTGCTTTGAAATTCTGTTTTTAGAAATAACGCTCATAAATACTGCTGAATTTTAATAATACATTGTTTTTCAAAAACAATTTTTGAATGTGCTAGCAAAAATTTCCGAAAAAATCAAGCGTAATTTGGCTGTCCCTAA
>JAQGBT010002812.1:0-22269 GCA_034698585.1 Disparrhopalites patrizii | reverse complement strand
TGTAGAAGGAATTCCTGGCGTAGTTGTAGAAGGAATTCCTGGCGTAGTTGTAGAAGGAATTCCTGGCGTAGTTGTAGAAGGAATTCCTGGCGTAGTTGTAGGAATTTCTGGTGAAGTGGTCGTGATGGGAATTCCTGGCGTAGTTGTTACAGGAATTTCTGGAGTAGTTGTAGTAATTTCAGGCGTATTTGTTACAGTAGTTGTTGTGGTGGTAGATGGCGTTACTGGTGTAGCAGTAGTAGTTGTGCCATCTGGCGGCTGTGTGGGCACCCATGATTCCACGTGCACCCATTCAAACAGGAAGTTGCTGTCATCAACGACTGGGTATCCCTTTGGAACATCCGCTACGACGAGGATGTTATGTGAAGTTGTCGTGTTGTACTGTGCCCATGGCTGGTATTGCATTCTAGAAAGAGTGGGCGGTGACATTTTTTAAACGTTATTATTCTGAAAAATGGTAGGAATTTGAAATATTTTGGGTGCATATAATTACCTGATCATTTGACGCATGTGCGGTCCATTCATTTCAAAGAAGCTGATGCCCGGACATTCACTTTCCTCTTGAGACCAGACGTCGCAGAAATTGTAGAGGAAGGACTCGCCCCGGATGAAACAGGTGTCTTCTGGGCTATTAAGGATATTAAAAACGCTCACAGTCCTGGGGCTTCGTGCAAATTTATTCCATTGAGTAAAGCCGGAGGTCTGGTCAAAGTAGTTGACGCTTATTGCGGGCTCATCCAATGGGAAGGTGCTACTACCTTCACAGAGAATGGACGTCCATTCAAAGGTGCAAGGGTCAGCTTTGAGGGCAGTGTCAGTCAGGGACACGATGAGGACGTTGGTCTGAAAATTGTGTGGCACTCCCACGTCCGCTGTTCGTAATCTGGAAGGAACAAATTTATTGCTGGAATTAATGGACCCATTTGTAATGAATTTTAATTTTTAGTGCTATATGGTAGTGGCTAATTAGCAATAAAATTTTGGACGTACATGGTTGCCATATGTACGCCATATGAAGATATGGCAGCATCCAAATCGTGGAAGACATTGAAAGTTGCCCCTGGCCCTAAATCTTGGACAGTTAAACTTATGCAGCGTCCTTCGCCTACCGCTAAGACCCACACGGCACTCATGTCGCTGCTGGAGATGTCCTTGGGAATCACCGTCAGCCTTCCGGCATTCTGATGGTGAATACCTCCGATATGTTCCACTGAAATGTTAAAAAAAATAATATTAGCAAATTTTCAATAAGTATAAAGTTCGGGTTTGTTCCAAAATAAATTTGTGTTGTAATTTTAATTAGGAAAACTTTAAGTACAAATTTCTTTAATTTCAACACTAAAATCTTTCCTAAAAAATTTTGCAACGAAATCAAATGTCTGCTGGCACTACACAATGAACGTTTGAATTAATTGTTCCCATCGAAATTTTGAAATATTTTCCCGTTGAAATTTCAAGATCTCAAAAATAGTTTCCCGTTGAAATTTCAAGATCTCAAAAATAGTTTCCCGTTAAAATTTTGAAAGATCAGAAATAGTTTTCCGTTAAAATTTTAAAGTACTTTCCCATCGATATTTTGAAATCTCAGAAATAGTTTCCCGTTGAAAATTTGAAATAGCAGAAATATTTTCCCGTCGAAATTTTGAAATATCAGAAATATCTTCCCGTCGAAATTTTGAAATATCAGAAATATCTTCCCGTCGAACTTTTGAAATATCAGAAATATTTTCCCGTTAAAATTTTGAAATATCAGAAATATTTTCCCGTTAAAATTTTGAAGTATTTTCCCGTCGAAATTTTGAAATCTCAGAAATTTGTTCCCAAAATTCTGTAATAACGTAAAGAAAGCTTACCAGCATTCCCCCTCCCAAAAAACACGCAAACAGTGATGCCCAAAAAAATTGCAGAAAGTCTACCCATATTTTCCAAATTTATCACACCAGTCCTACATGGAAAATGATTGTGTTCTCTTGCCAAATTTTCCTTTTATAATAAACTTCTCGTTTATCGGACAAAGTTTGTGTTGCAAGATGCAAATTGTCAGACAGTGAGTTTCATGCTGCAATTTTCAGTGATTCCTTCGCTTGTTTCCCAATTATTTTTACTCAGCATGTTGCTTGTCCAGACAGTCATTTTTCAGCATTTTTGATCCATTTATACAAAATTGCATGCGCATCATGAAGGAAGCATTGAATAGTGTGGGTAAATATTAGGCAATTATTATTAGCTTTGATGAATAAGCGCAGTGGCTGACAGGGACGTTGCAGGAAATCAGTGAAAAATTCACCGGGCCTGAGATAGTGCTCGTTCTTATCAAGGACATTTTTGTTTACGCTGATAGTACTGGAAATTCGTCGGCCTTTTACGTAAGACTGGTATTTGTGGTGCTTATGCAGCGAAAAAGTGCGCAAAGCGATTGACTGTTGATACATAAGTAAATATAGGAAATGTATAAATGCTGAAAAACATTGATTTTTTGTCTTATAAACTGGTAGCAATGAATGAAATTCCAAGGTAGGAATTTTCACTGTTTTCATATCGTCGCCCGCAATCTATTTGCCTATTTTGCGAAGCACAATTCTTCAATTGTTATGTATAACAATTTCTGACAGCCCGAATTATTTTCTCCCCTTCATACATCAAAGTACATATGGAGGGTTTGGAAGCAAAAGGAGCTAAATCCACAATGTCAAGCGTTACCGGAGACGCAAAAAACGTTTCAGATATATAGTACAGAAAATTGTAAAGAATATTATTTTCCATAAATTAAAGGCATCTCTCTTATTTTTTAAATTATGGCGAATTTAATTTTTTTTTAAATGCACTTATAAGTCCTTGTGCATCTAAAAAATATTTTCCAAAAGCCACTTTTCCTTTGCCGTCATAGTATATTCAAGGGAAATTTCATTTTACTATTTTTTAAAGAATTTAAAAATTAATTCGACTCAAAAATGTTTTTCAGGAAAATTCCTACGGGAAAACCTATGTTAAAATTTAGTGACAACGGAGTCACCCCTTTCGTTTTTTTAAATCTTCAAAAGTTGTTAGTTTTTCATTTGTTCATGTATAGAGATGCTGGTTAAAAGTAAATTGACCGACATGGTGATTTCAGTCGCCTCACACTGATGAGATAGAAGCAGATACTACCAGAAAAAGTTAAAACAAAAATTTTTCAAATATTTAAAATGCGAAGATGGGACCTCGCGGTCCCTAAATTTTAACACGGGTTTTCCAATAAAGATTTACCCGAGAAGAGATTTCGAGCAAAGTTCAATTTTCAATATTTTCAATATTCAATATAATGTTTAATTTTCAATTTTTTTTTAAAAAAAGGAAAACTGGATTTGCAGAGAAATCATTATTATCACAAGAGAACGTGGTGAATAATACTGGAATCCGGCTTGATTCATTGAGCGGATGTGTGTTGACTTGCACTTTTGCCATTTTGCGACCAAAAAATATGTGGACTAAATTCCTTTTGCACCTAAATCATTTTTGCCGACCAACATCTTGTATTTTTTATTGACATATTGAAAAAACTAAAACGGCTGAGATGGAGCTTGTCATATATAGACAACACTTTTCTGAAATAACCCTAATTTTAAAAATTGTGGAGTCTATTTACTTCCAAACACTTTACATACAAGAGAGTGATATGTGTATGCACCTACATATGTTGCATTCCATACGCATTCGCATGCCAAGACATGGAAGCTGTGTCGCATGGCAGAAATTTTGCTCTAAAGCGGTCTAATTCCCGTTTAAGACAATGCAAAAAAAATTCTGTAAATTGTATAAACTTCTTTGAAATATGTATTGACAAACATTACTGAGTTACGTAATCTGTATATCGAGGTTAAAATACTTGATTTAATCATCTCCACGCGGCCTTATCACTTTCGATGTTAATCTCCACATATTCCACAATTGGCATTCTGATTAAGCACACCGTATTCACGTAATAGTGAAAACAACGCTGGATTAGGCTGAATCCGCAGCCGATTGCTTCAACGAACGATTCATTGAATTCAAAAGGTGTCGAAATAAGTATGTCAATATTTTATTTATTAAAAGGAAATGTACGGCAAAAATTAAATTGAAACCCACGAACCAAGGAGAAACTCTAAAATAAAGGAAAAATACATATTTTCAAAAATGCAATATTGCGACGCTAAATTCTCATTTTCTGGAGTTGATCATTTTATTCACTAGGGAGAAATGGAGATGATCAATTTATATATTAGGGGCGCGAGGAGTAGATCGATGTATGCATTTCATCCTCGATGTGCTTGTTGTGTGCTCTGGCTTTGTTGCATGAAATTGTTCAAGTGGGAAATATCGTGTCTTAATTGGTATAAATATATTTTATATGCTTATGTATATGCATATGTAAATATGTATATACAGTAGCAAACAAAGTTATTTTGTTTACGGAACTCCAGAATTATTTTACTTGACATTTAATTTCACAAAGTATATACATGAATTTTGACAGGCACAAATCAAAATGGACATATTTGTAGTCGACACAGATTGGTCAAAATGGACAAATCTGTGTCACTTAATTAATAATGCAAACACCAAATTTTTACTCATCAGCATGTACAGAATCAAAAATTTTTGTTTTCCATGGCCTCAACGTTAATAATAGGCCCCCTTTCACTCCGCAGTCGCTTCATCCTTCTTAAATGTGGTGGACCAGCTGCAGTGAAATCCAGCGTCGGGGGTGCTGGAGTCGCTCCAGAAGATACCCAGCATGGTCTTGTCGGAACTGATTGTCGCAATTTCCTTGCCCGTCAATCTATATTTGAAATTTAAACCAAGAAAATTCTCATTCTTGCATCCCATTAATACAAGATTCTACGCACGTCATAAGCCATGTATGTACAGAAAAACATCTAATACAAAATGAATAACTAAATTCGGTACCTAGCCAAATTTTTGGGTGGCTCATTCAATTTATAGTGAGGGAATTCATACAAGTCCAGCCAGTCCCATCGCTCCTCCAATTGATAATCCACCGTCAAATCTACCCATCCATTCTTCTTGGGAATGGCAATGGAGACCTTCTCATTATTCTCGTAGATGCCGTCCGGGTAGTTAGAAGGATACTTCAAGCTTCCGGATGCCTCTTCCACGAGGAACATGGACACTTTATTCAGATTTTGAACCAAATTCCCCACCCCACGCACCGTCATACTAAATCCACGGGACTCCACGCTGTCATCCGAGTCGAAGATGATGTGACAGATGGAACGGGGCACACTAATCACCGGATATCCGGTGTCCGTTGGAACACTGTAAATACAAAATTTTCATTATTTCCCAACATGCGCCAGGATCCCAGGAAATTCATATAAAATATTCTATTTGCAAACTTTGTGCCTAACCAATTTGAAATTTAAATAAACTCACATCCTGAGACTCTGGAATTCGCCCTTCTCCGACATGTGCACAACCGTGAGGCCATCGTAGTGTTTCTCGCTATAGATTTCATGGATCTCCAGCTCCATGGACTCCCACGGGCTGTAAATGCTGAAGGGGCAACTCACATCTTGTGGGTACATCTCACCCTCAGCGACGAAATAGTTGATGAGGGCCGTCTGGTAGTCTAGCAGGCTCCAATATCCTCCGCATTCTAAACATTTTTCCACATATTAGTTTAAATTTGGCTGAATAGCTGTTTCTAAGCATTTTGAAGTGTATACTTCTGATTTTTTTTTTTTAATTTTTAAGAATTTTTTTTGCGCTGAAAAAATAAAATTTATACGTACGATTTTGAATTACGACGACATCAGGTGGCGCGGTGGATGGTGGTTCCGTGGTGGTCGTTGTAGGTGGCTCTGCGGTGGTCGTTGTAGGTGGCGCTGCGGTGGTCGTTGAAGGTGGCTGTGTTGTGGTCGTTGTGGTGGTTGTCGTTGGGGGCAGAGTAGTGCCTGGAGGCTGTGTGGAACTGCCATCTTCTTCCTGGATCCATTCCACCAATAAACTGCTGGAATCATCGGCCTGAGTAAAGTAGCCGTCCGGAATGGTTACAAGTGTGAGCAAATTGTTGAAGACGGTAGTATTGTACTGGGCCCATGGTTGTTCGCCCATTCTGGAAATAGAAGATAGAAATTTCTGTCTTGAGTGTCAACGTCATTGTTGTAATGTTGAAAGTCAAGGTTGTATATACTAAATTATGTATGTACATATATGTTTGGAGTAAATGAGACATTTTTGTCGGTTTACCCAATGAGCTTCCTCATGTACTGATCCCGCATTTCGAAGCAGGAGATTTGGGGACAGATCTGGCTGGGTTGGGTCCAATCGCAGTACTGGGTCACATTTGATTCCACTCGGATGTGATGGCCTAGACCGTTGCTGAGGATGTTGAAGGCCGCCACTGTGGTTTTGCTGGTGTGGAATTTGGTGAAAATCACTTTTCCATTACGCTGATCCAGGTAATTGGCACTGAGGGAGGCGGAGCCGTTACCCGAGCCGGAGGGGATGGAGGTCCATTTGAAGCCCACGGGATTTGCTATCATGGCGTGGTCCGTGTAGGTCACGACGAGGATGTTTGAGAAGAAGTGCTGGGGCAGGTTGAGGTCGTATGGATAGAGCCTGGAAGAAATTTTATGGTTTTATGTAGTATTTTTCTCGGTATAGTATCTTGTATATCTATAAACTAGTGTTTCCCATGAGCTACACATGCATGTTTCACATTTTTGTGAACATATAAAATTGCAAACTGTGCATTGAAATCTAAATTCTCAAATTTGTACTTTCTGAAATTGACCCAATGAAATACAAAATTTCTAACTTAAAGTTTGCCCCAACAAATTATAAATTGTCTATTTAAACGCCTTAATTGGATTCAAAATGCTCCCAAATTATTTGTTGTGTAAATGCACATTTTTTGTCACGAACTCTAGCAAACGTTTTCTCTAAAATAAAAAGTTGAAATATTTGTAAAGCAATTATAATTTGCTTTTCAATATAATTTGCATAAGAAACTTTTCACTGCAACTAAAATTTGCAAAATGTATCCACAACTTAAATTTGCAAAATTTTCACCGCAATTAAATTTGTAAAACTTTCGTCGCAATCAAATTTGTAAAACTTTCGCCGCAATCAAATTTGCACAATTTTTGCTAGTATTAATTTTTGTTAAAATTTTCACTACAGTAAAATTTTAAAAAAAAATCACCGAATGCTTCTAGCGTTTTATAGGCGTTCTAGAAAAGTGCAGTATTTCTAACGTCATTGAATTGGCGTACGATTTTAATAATTAATATACAAATACGAACCAAATTCGTCTTACATTTGGGCAATGTGAACCCCAAAAGATGAGACTGCCGCCTGAAAATCGTTGAAGCAATTAATAGTGGCTTCTGGACCGAGTTCCGTGACAGTGAAAATGATGTCATGATCATCCGGAACGACAATGACCCACACAGAGCTAAGATCGTTGGAATCAACCCCACTAGGATCCATCCAGAGATCTCCCGACGGTTGGTGGTAGATACCACCCAAGTGTTGTACTGCTCTCCGAAAAAAAAATCCGTAATAAATTAATTTTCGTCCTATTTAAAAATAATAATAAACCATAGAACTTTTTCGAAAAAGTCAGAAAAGACTTACCAGTATTTGCATTGGCGAGAGCAAGGAGGGCCAAGAGCCCTAGAAGGGCTACTCTGAAAAATCCCATATTTTTCTAAAAAAAATATATTTTTTTTTACTAAATTGCTTTTTGAAGAATACAAAATCAAAGTTGCTTCCAGTCACAAAGGATTTACTGATGAAGTTTGGTGAGTTCAACCTGGGTTTTATATTCCCATTTGGTACCCCCATGCCCAGGATTTTACCCATTGCTTCAGGTAAAATCGATATTTTTTGTCCCTTCATCAAAAAAAAAATGGTTCCTCATTTCAAAACAGGCAGACGATAATGAATCCAGACGGGGTGTAAATAGAATTTTAGTTGGTGGAACTACGTTAAAGGGCTGACTGAATTCTTTTCCGGAATGCAGAATCTGCAAATGCAGAAATATTTCCTTGCACATTCATCAGGAGATAATTGATGGGAATGACAGTGGGATTCAAATTGTTGACATTGTTTTGCAAGATATGGAACTGTCTGTAAATTCGTTCAAAAATTATCCTCCCTGTCATTCCCATCAGTCGGTGATGCTTTTTTTTATCTCTTATCTTCAGAGCTTCCATTTGCATTGAGGGATTTCAGCTTTAGCCAGGAAGTGTGGGGAATTATTTTTTACTAAACCATTCAGTTTATCTGTCCCTCTAATCATCGTGATTCTCACAGAATTATTTCCAGAGTGTCCTCTAACTAGCTCCTGTACTACATTTCATGAACTGAACGTATCCTCAGTAATGCGTGAGCAGCCAACAGTTATTCTTTGATGGAAGTAATGACATTGATAGATGCATTCGGGGTTTTATCAAGAATCAAGACGATACCACTAAAATTTAAATTTAATTTAATTTAAATTTTTTATATTGGACTCTACCCATTTTTTTTTTACCTGGCATTGTTAAAACAAACACGGCTAAATAGTCTGAATTTTTTTTTTTTACCTTCAAGCCCAAAGGCTAGGATGCATATGCTTTATGAAATAACCGTTGTAGTGCATACGTATAGGCTATAGGCGCTATTTGATATTAATGTACGTTTTTGACATACAAAATTGCATTGAATCAATATGCTACCAGCAAATAAATACGAAATGCCATAGCTAATATGTGAAACAATTATCGTTCAATATAGCCAATAAATATAGGCAAATTATAGCACCTATTTCCGCAGAAATCCTGGTAGAATTATGATTTAATTGAAGTGACGCAAGCGTAAAGAGAGGTGAATTATGTTTTTTCCAAAAAAATGTATAATGGCTGATATTTTGTTTTGGATTTTTAGACAAGGTTCTTTTTGGATAAAGATGGTTAAAAATTTCAAGAAAATAAAAATAAATGGTTTTAAGCTAACAATAAGCATAGAATTTTTTCATGTCACGAGATCCGAAATTGATAAAATTAAAAATGTTTCTTATAATTAGAGCAATAAATGAGCTTTACCAAAACAAAGAAAGCATTCCACATACATACATATATTGAAAGTGTCTTCAATATATCTACTTGTACAATTTATTTAAGCCAATTAACTTGGATTTATGAAAAGTATAATGCATATACAGTCGACTCTCGCTATAACAGCATTTTCAGGGAGGGAAAAAGCCAGCGTTTTGTGCAAAAATAGCCTCAAAATATCTCTAGGGAAAATTCCAAATTATACAACGCTGGGCTGACCCTAATGGCTCCGCATGTCTACTGACTAGAAGCACGCAACGGTTTGTGGTTTGTGCAAACTTATCCAGGTAACCTTTAATTTCTCCCCCCCCCCCCATAAAATACCCAAACCCGGTGGTGGCCAGCTATACGTGGCATTCCAAAAACTTTCAGGCTCAGTTCGGTCCGGGGTTTTTATGAAAATTAATTACGGTTACATCCGAATTTTAAAAATGTCGAGTTCGCATATCTCCGAGATCCACGAAAATAAAAATAATTTGTATTTTGAACACTTTGCATTAAACTACAGATTAACTTGTCTGTATACCAAAAACTTCTCCAATAATTAACATAAATATTTTTGTTCTCTATAATTGATTTTTGCTATATTGGGGAAAATTGATTTATGTGGGACCGTTTTAGAGATAATTACGTGAATATGAATGGACATTGGGATGTCTTGGTTAATATGTACAGCGATTAGCTTCGTACAAATCTTTTATTTCGTACAAAATTCTCTGTGACAGTATGCATATTATATTATTGTTAATTGTATGT
This sequence comes from Disparrhopalites patrizii, assembly GCA_034698585.1. Taxonomy (NCBI): domain Eukaryota; kingdom Metazoa; phylum Arthropoda; class Collembola; order Symphypleona; family Sminthuridae; genus Disparrhopalites; species Disparrhopalites patrizii. The sequence goes on along the minus strand of JAQGBT010002812.1, from coordinate 12,427 downwards.
ATTTAGCTTCACGCTGTATTCAGTATTGAGTATCTGCAATTAAATTATTTTTCTCATGACTCCAAGCTTATTTTTCAGAAATTATATGAGTTAACACGAATTGTTTTCTAATAGAATCGATTATCTTAATAGCGGCTTTAGTAAGATGTGGTGGTATATGTATATATGCGGCCGTTTGCAGCGAAAAACCGGTATAAAGAAACCGCAAGCACAAACACCCTATAACGTCATTCATTGAAATACGCGTGACCTCTCAAAATCCTCGCAGGTCAGACACACGTAAAATATGTATAAATTGCATATGCGTATGTACATATTGTAGCAAGACCCAACTTGCTCCCTCTCGGCGTGGGGATCGCCAATCAAAATGAATGGCTTGAGAGAATTTTGGCCATTGGTCGAAACATCGACCACGAGGAAGACAATGCAAGACGCCTCCTTCAAGAAAGTGTTCCCCATTCCCTCACTACATTCCCTTTTTACACTTTTTTTTTCAGTGGGATTTCCCCAATCTTCCCTCATCTCTTTTTCTATTTTTAGAGCGTTGGTTTGTTCGCTCCACATTCGGCTCCCAATCTTCATTGTGACCACATCTCTACTTTTTTCCTCCGATTTCCCTTATTTTTTTAAATATTTTGCTTGGGGTTTTATTTTGCCCTAAAATCTCATTTTACCCCTTTAGCACCCAAAACCTCTAATTCTGTCTCAAATCCCCCCAGCTTCCCTTTACCATTTAATTTTGGTTTTAGTGTTGGCCTTTGCCTTTTTTGGTAAAGTTTGGGCATTGCCCATAGTTGTAATTGTTGGGACTTTCCCTGGTTTTGTTACTGGCCTTTGCCTTATTTTTAGTCCAGTTTGGGCATTGCCGTTATTTGTATTTGTGGGGATTTTGCCCGTGTTTTGTCGTTGGCTGTAGCCCTAATTGTTGATTTTGTTGTGGCGTGCATTTCGGGATTGTGCAGTTTATAAAACTAACGGCCGTTGCATTTGCTTCAGCACTAACCCGCTTGTTCCCAGCCGTTATTATTTTTAGTCATGTGACAATATGTATATCTCTATATCACTTATATCTCTTACTCGTACAATGTCTGTACATATTACATATGCTACGTAGAAAGCCAGTATTTTATAAAATCTGTTTTTATTTGTTTCGAGTATTAATGTAGACACAAATCGAAATTCTAATTGAATTAAATCAAGTATAAAATTTTGGAACGCTGTTTTTTTTTACTGTAGAAAATCGAATTCAAGAATCATTTTTTACGTACATACTGATTGACAATGACAATTTGTTTGATATACAGATAATTAGTGACTATTTCGTGTATTGATAAATTCAAAATTGAAATTCGGACCACCGCATATTCATGATCGACGGGGTTTCGTCCCGGGCGTCATTCTCTCCCCACACGATCAATGAAACTCCTCCAGGGATGATGGTGGAGTAGGTGGCGGAGCGACTGTCACAGCTGTGTAGATACAAAAAAAATATTAATTTCAACTTTTGCCGTAATTATGGTTTAAAAAAAAAGAAATTTAAATTATTAAATTTCCGTACCAGTAAAGCGTTCTCAAGCCCTGAGTCCACATCTCGGCCACACAAACCCTGAAGGTCTGGGTGCTCGTCTCCCACCAATTATCCTGGGGCTTCCCCAAGAACTTTGTGTCCAATGTCATCAGTTGAGCCAGGCCTTGGGGATGAGGCGGGAAGAGGTGCATTACTCCAGATTTCTCCCCAATCCCGGCAGACCATTTGGTTTCCCCCTCGGGACTGTCCATGTATCCGAAGGCCTCTGGAATGAACTCAGGTATCTCTACCACCTCATCCTCCACGGTCTCCCAGGAGATGGTCATGCGATTGTTGTCGTTGCAAGTCTGGTTGATAAAGAAGGTGCAGGTGTTCCCTGCAATGAAGGATTCGCCCGTGTTCGAGGAATCGTATCTGGCAAAAGATAAAACAGGAAAATATACATAAAAACTTTGCTTGGCTAAATTTGCTGCACAAATTTAGTCAAATTTTGCTTGGGTAAATTTATTCGGACAAATTTTGTAAATTTTGCTTGAATAAATTTGCTTGGATAAATTTGCTTGAATAAATTTGCTAAATTTTGCTTGGATAAATTTGCTAAATTTTGCTTGAATAAATTTGCTACATTTTGCTTGCATAAATTTGCTAAATTTTGCTTAGATAAATATGCTAAATTATGCTTGGATAAATTTGCGAAATTTTGCATGGATAAATTTGCGAAATTTTGCATGGATAAATTTGCGAAATTTTGCTAGATGTTGAAACTAAATTTTGTATTTACAGTTGCGCTACGTAGAAACTATTGTCTCCCAATGTGGATGGGTACACGGACATCTGGCTGGCGCTGGGAATATTGTTTAAATGAATTCGCAGGATCTTTTCTGGTGAGAGAGCCTTCACGTGGAAAATCCCGTTGCAAACCACTTGATCTAAGCTCCGGTCATTTGAATTGAACTCCAAAACCCCACTGTTGGACTCCAAGATCCCGCCATTGTTGTGAGCGTCTACATAATTTTAAAATAACACAAAATATTACAATTGAAAATGTGTCAAAATAAATTTTATTATTGATTTTGAGCCTTTGATTTCAATTATAAGTCCAATGTGTCTCGTATAAAATGCTTACCAGCTGGTTTCAAGACCAGAGCAAGGACGCCCAGGAGCAGAATTCGGATGATATTCCTAATGGAATACATTATTAATTTTTTGTACCTGACTTGTAGTTACGCCAAAATAGTTTTATTCTATTCTCTTTGCGCTTATTTTCCCCCCAAAAAATGTAGGACTGAATATCCAGGGATGAAATGATGACAAGAATTAGCAGGAGAAAGGTTTTTATATCCATCAGGGACATTTCCTGTGGGGCAATTTCATGACTGTTTTATTTTGCAATTGGTGAAAGTGTGGGGTGATAAACTCCTGTCTGGGTCTGGGAGGGATTATCAGAAAAATTTTGCAACGAAGAGACATTTTTGGGAGATTTTGGAGGAAATCGGTGTTTTTGCAATTGCAGTGGGAAATTTTCCTGGTAGGAAATAAACGTCTGGTTGGTCTTATTTGCCAATGTCGTTTACAGGGTCAACAAAGATTAGCATGCTTGCTGACTCAGAACAGGCCATTTCGATTCTGCAATGATTGCTAGCATGAGAGCTTTGGATAGTTTCTCGGTGCAGTGAAAGATTAAATGCAAGCACAATGTTTTTGCAAGTTGAGTAAAGAGTAAATGTTTGCTTTTCTACAGGCTCAATGCACATTTGCGGCCATTTTTGAATGAAGCTACTGTGTAGTTCATTCAGGGGGAAATGTAATCATAAAGCAATGTTTAAAAAACCTGCATTTTTTCGTCGAGTATGATGGATTGGTGCAGGAAATGAATTTCAGGAAATTAAAATACGGTTCTATTACAATCTACAGCTGTAAAAATGTCCATTTATTATTCCACTTTTATGTTTTTTTTTAACCTTGGAATTTATGGATATGAAATTAAGAGGTCCTTTGTACGGCTAGTGCAAAAAGCTATGCATAAAAGTACATTTACACAAATGGGACAAAAATGAGACAAAAATGTGATGTGATCTCTTCAAAAAGAGATGATGGAGGACTGCTTCCAACTTATTACGTACATAGTGTGTTCTAGACACACTTATCACCATTAGGGCACCCAAAAAATGTTTTTGTCCATGATAATCATATTTAATTCCATAAAAACTATTTGTTCTGCACTACTATTTTTAGAAATCGTTGTCTGGATACGGAAGTTTCAAAAATTGAATATTAGATGTAAAATTGTTTTTGTAAACACATTTTTTGAGCATAAATTTTGAATTTCATCAATGAGAATGATATTGATGAAATAAAAACTTTGTTTAATTGCACAAAAATGTCTTTTTTTTTATTTTCAAATTTTTCATTTTTTTCTGTCCAATTTTCCCCGTAACGAGAAAATGATTTTTTTTAATGCACAATTCGTTCTCAGCTAAAATGTAATATTTGAATATTTTTAAATATTTGTTCCTATACTTATTAATTATAATATTCCAATTTTTCGGCAAATTATTTGGTTCATTGCTGGACGGGAACTAAAAGCTTTCGACTGAAGCAAAAAGTATTTTGTCTTATGTAAGTAATTGTATAATTATTTTTGTTAAATTATTTTGAAATACTCAGTGAGTACATATTGCCAAATACTTCACGATTTCTTTCCAAATCCAAATGATTAAAAAATTACTGATGTGTATTTTGTGTTTCCCAACGAAACGTCATCAGCAGTTTACTGTTGTTCTTGTTTTAATATATTTATAAGTATTATAAGAAACGTTCTACAGTGGACTTTCGCTATAACAACCCTGAAGGGTAGGACGAAAATGGTTGTTAAATCGAAAAGTTGTTATATGGAATATTTAGTATGTACACTGTATATATGTACGAAGGGCTGAAAAATAAAGTTGTTATACAGAAAAAGTTGTTATAAGGAGAGTTGTTATAGAGAGAGCCCACTGTATAAAATGTTGATTGACATATGTACATATATATAATATATGTTTACTTCATTATTAAAATGGCCATTTAAATATGCTATATACCTATACTTAATACACGCTTAAATACATTAATATACGTTTTAATACGTATATTTAAATGAATATGTATGTATAACGTTTAGTAAAGATAATAAAACGGAAATTTGTTGTCCACTGCCGACATTTTCGATTTCCCCCAGTCAATCCCTGTAGGTAAAAGTACTTACAGAAAACAGCCACTTAAGAGACTTCAGACATAATATATTATATATGTAAGTATATGTATATATATATACATATGTATATATTTTGTATTTATACTTTATACATATAGAAATAGATAAAAACTAAACGGTGATAAAAAAGGAAGTCGTTTTTTTATATTCCGCCAACGTTTGTTGATTGTCCTTTGTTATTTCTTTTTCCAATTCCGAGGAAGACCGGCTGACTCACTCCATAAGAAAAGACTTTGTGGATGCAAGCGGGCATGAGTACAAATTGTGGATTCACGAAGGAGTCTTAACATTATTTCGTATGTCCTAAATTACGTTTATTATTTAATGTTGTCGACTTGTCCTCTACACACTTCACACGGAAGTACATTGTACATATAATTTATTCCAGGATCAAGTTTCCTCAAAATATCGAATGAAAAAACTATAGCTGTAAAAAATTTGCATTTGCTTTAGATTTCGGATACTTGCGCCCACATAATTGTTAGATCCATGACGTCATGAGTTGCCCGTGAAATTATGCAAATGCAAAAGTATTAAAAATGATTTTAAAAATGAAATTTTTGCATGCTCTCAAAATCTAACCACATGGACGTATCTCGATTTTAATTTACTTTGTCCTCGTATAATGGTATAATGGAATTGTTTCTAGTCAAATAAAGAACAATACTAAACTGTTGAGTAAAAGTAAGAACTATAGTTCCCAAGTCATTTATCATGGCTGAATTTTTCGGATTTCGTTCGCCGGAATTCGGCCAAAGACCGTGTGCTTTCCACCTTGTACGTCGGCGTACAGCAGTTATACCTTATACCTATGTATATTATTTTATTTTGATATATGTATATGATTTTGTTGTAAAATTGATCAAAATGTAAATATGAACAACAATCATGTATAAAACGCTTGTCAAATGCCTTCGATTTTAGCTGCCGTTTGCAGGAAATGTATAGGTCAAAATTCGTATTTGTGTCATCTTGTACGCTGGCCAAAAACCGATATTTATTTAATTCTCATGAAAATTGGTCGGGAATCGGGAATCTTAAAAGCAAATTCTCCTCGATCCTTGTTTAATTTTTTTTCGCCGCATTCGCCGACCCACGTTTCTATTTTTTCGGCCGTGACGGTATTAATAATAATGCTATGCATTCTGCGTATTTATTATTTTTTATTGAGTAATGTTTATTATGTTTATTATAAGTTAAATATTAAACCTGGTTTACTGATTAACTATAATTCAAAGAGAAATTGGCTTTTACGGGTGGACTGCTGGAGAATTGTGATTTGCTTAACTGGATTTAAAATTATTTTCCTGATTATTTTTGCCGGGCTTATATAGCAGGTTTATGTTGGAATCAGAAGAAAATCGTCGGAGAGACGATTTTGAGAAAATGACTTTGATTTGGACAGTCTAGTCTCAATTTTCCTCCGTGAGAAACAAGTATGTTTTGGGACAACAAATAACAAATACATTATTAAACAATTACATATTTTAAAACAAATCTTATATTTTGGAAGATCATTTACAAAACGGATTTCCTTCTTTCTGATTGTGTCCATCCAGAAATTCCCAACTGGGATTAACTGTTAATAAAACGAGAAAAATCCGTGATATAAAAATACATCTTATCGTCTATCAGGTTTGGGTAATTGTTTGTTTTATGTTATTTATTTAAAATTGTTATTAATCGTATTATATTACATAATTACATTGTACGTATTATTGTTGTAACTTGTAATTGTATCCATTTTTTAATTGTTTTTTTTATTGTCCCCAGCTATTTACCATTGGTTGAAGCAAACCGGATTGATTTATGGTATGAATTCTGACTGGCCGATGGGGACAAGAAGATCACAGGACACAGGAAAAGGTACTTAATTGATTATAAATTGGATTATTTCAATATTCTGGTATAGATAATATGTGATCTTTAGACCATTAAATGGATCATTGTAAAACTAAAATTCGTTTTAGACTTTTATCTTATCAAGGACACATTGGCAAGGCTTTGTGGGCTTGTTGAGATTGTGGGACTTCGTGGGATTTTTTAGATCATCGACATTCTTGTATGCTGCCTTTTATGAAAACGGCCGTATGACATCATAGGGGCAGGTCATCGGAACTAGCCGATCAAGGTAAAGTTAAACGCTTTTTTAAATGTAATTATTATCATTAGAATTTCATTATCAAGGTAATGGTATAGGTATAGAGGTATGCTGGAATTTAATAACCAATCCCGTTCACATTATCACATTACATAATGACATTTCTCTGATGTCAAAAACAAGAGATTATATAAATAATGACGGAAGAATAAGAGATTTAATTGATAATTTGTGTTTTATTAAGGGGGACAGTTCATTGGCAAGAAAAGTCTTTGGGGGGAACACATGAAAAATTCTCATGAATATTGTTATTAGGTAAATATTTAATAATTACATATATTAGAAATGTGTTAACTGGGTTCTTGGAACTTGGAACTGGTTTCTTTGGGAGAGACTGTTCATTATAATTCGCCGGGTTTTATTAAAACAAAGTAATGTTTCAAGGATTTAAAACTGAATATTGAAGGTCGGTGCTATTAACTATAGGGACAATTTTTCTCTTCATTTGATATTTAAGTGGCTGACATTGATTGTTTAGAACATTGGAGCATTGTGCCTTGTGACTGTGACAATAATAAGTAACGAATTTTTGTTTTAATGAAGTTTATTTTCGTGTTTTGACCAATTCAGGCTTGCTTAAGGAACATTCACTTCACAGACAAAAGTTGGATGTGAAACCCGCAAGAGTGAGATTGTGATGAAGAAGTGAACCTTGACCTGGATGGATCTGAATAAAATCTTAAAGGTGGGGGCGGCCTGTAATTATAATGTGCAGGCCCCACTAAATAACCAAATTAACTTCGCCCTGCAAAACCGAGTCGATCCATGGAGCGAAGGCCGTGTCTTGGGAACGGGGACTTTCGGGGTTGTTCGATTGTGGAAAAATGATTTGACGTCTGATGTAGTCGGTAATTTAATATTTAATCTAGTGGATTGAGAATGTCCTGGAAGAATGGATTTTTTTTATTTGTTACAGTTTCTATTTGTAATGTCGTATTTTCAAAAACGGCCCTGTATTGATTTAAATCTTGTTCTGTTTTTGATGGTAGCCGTGAAATTCTTCAAAGCACCAGATGATGTCCGAAGACAAGACTCGTTACTGAAACTCAAAGCGCGATGTGAGGAGGAAGTTGCCCGAATGACCAGTATCAATCATCCTTGTATCGTGTCCACGATTCTGCCTTCGGATGGTTTAGCCACCAGGATCGGGGACACGTTGCACAACTTTTCGACAATCCTGGATGACCCTTCGGGTAGTCCTTCAACGTTGCGACTACCCTTCATTTGTATGGAATATTGTGTCAAAGGTGATTTGCGACATTTGTTGGACAAGCGTGAAAATATCAATGGGCTCCCAGAGCAAGAAGTTCGGGCAGTTTTGTCGGATATTTCCTCTGCTATTTCCTACTTACATGGGATGACACCTAGACGAATCATTCATCGTGATATCAAGCCAGAGAATATTGTGATTCAGTTGATAGAAGCAGAAAAGACTTCAACACGGCGTGTAAGTTTGACCTTGACAAACACTTTACTGGTTAAAGATTTTAGGTGTTTATGTCTCTGATCATCCAATAGCTTAGGGAAATCAGTAAATCAGCAAATTATTATTTTTTCACATTTATTCATCTCTAAATGAACGGCAAGAATTAACTTTACGTTTGTGAATAGTGACTTTATTTCTCGACGTTTGTTTCTTATTTGTAGCACAGGTACAAATTGAGTGACCTTGGTTTGGCGAAGGACGTTTCAAGTAGCGAAAGCATTTGCTCTTCCATTGTCGGTACTAAATGTTACATGGCCCCAGAAATTCATGTGGGAAAGTAGGTTCTCCTTGTACATACCCATTTTATTCATTTAATAATTTGGGTTTTCATGTAGTGTTAATTTGATTTTGAATTTACCAACTGGCAGGGGATACAACAAGACTGTTGATCATTGGAGCTTTGGCTTAATCGCGTACGAAATTTCTTGTGGATCTTTGCCTTTTAGCAAGAAGTCATTCACTCCATTATTGAGCAGTAGCGAACTGAGATCTGAGCTTCCAGAAAGCACGCATTTATCCGAGTAAGCAGCCATGCCATGCTTCATTCAATGCTTTGGGTATTTTTGACGAAACGTCATCCATATTTTTCTTAGAAAACTAAATGTTCTTAATCTCTGAGTGTATTTGTTTTGCTGTAGTTTTTTCAGAAATAGTTTGAATACATGGCTCCCGTCCATGATACTAAAAAATCCGGAAAAGAGAGGAAGATTGAAAGTCAGTGCAGATACCGTTGAAATTTCTTCATTGGAGTGGCTGAATAAGCTTCTCAAGACTCCAGTCCTGAAAATTGCCAGTCCTTTATTGCAACGGTCAATGGAATTCAAGGTGAAATTGGACACAAAGAAAGAAGAAGTGCAAGGTTGGATCCAGGGATTTACCGGTATTCTCCCTAAGGATCAGTTGATGCTTACTTCAGAGGGCCAACGCGAGGATTTTGTCGAAGAGGCTACTGCTTATTTAATTGCAACAAAACACATTCCACTTTATGTAATCTCCAAGAAGCTGGGTCCACAAGTATCCCTTAGAATACTCACGTCCAGTGTTTTAGGAGATTTCTTGCGATCAGTGGAGAATCCAACTTTGAACTGTGAGCAAGAGAAAATCATTTGGAAAGCAGCTTTTTACCATTTGCAGACCCAAATCAAACGAACTGAAAAAAATTACAATGCATTTACGGCCTTTCGAAAGTATGCCCAAACTCAGTTTGTAATGATTGGGAAAAACGTGGAAGAGTTGAACGAGCTCAAAATACAAATCCGGGAAAGACTTTATTGTGCTCAAAGGCACTTTGACTTTGTCAGAAAATTAGATGAGATGGACTTCAAGTACGTGGGCTCAGGTTGTCTTGTGGAACCGTTGGATAAGCTAATAAAAGCATTTGAAGAAATAAAGACAACTTTTGAAGATTACCAAGCACTTGATAAGGAGACACAACCGGATTTCAACGAGCCTATTGTCATTTCGAAGTTGACGAATTTGTAAGATTTACGTTGTTGTTTCTATTCATACGATTTTGTCTTCGATTTTCATGTCCCATTTCATTATTACCAACTGGCTTGGCAATGTGGACATATTTTTAAGATCAAACATTTTTAATTTGGTCTGCGTATATCTATGATTTCAGATTTAAGAGTTTGGTTCAAGAGCGAAACAAATGGGGATGCCAAAAACACTTGGATCTCCAACATCCCTGTATGATGAACGTGCACAAGCTAATTGCCTTGTTTTTATCGGCCCAAAGCACCATTCTCCAACAAATCGACCATAAAATGAAGTAATTTTTTATTGCAAAAGTTGTTCCTCGATTTCATAATAAGTCGCCATGAAATGCCAATAATGTATGTATACACGATACACATACACATTGGCAGAAGTAGGCGGACAGATATAAAATTAAAATTTTTCATATCTACAATATACATAGAATAATTGATTTTTGACTGTATGGTAAGGTTACTAGTGCATTTTGTCCTTTCGCCGGATGAAAAAAAACGACAACTATCTAGTCAACTGCAGGAGTTGGACTACCTTATTCGTGCAGTGGAAGAGCGGCGTCTTGCGAAATTGGAAATGATTCATAATTTCTTCATGCCAGTGATGAAAGAGGAACGGCTCTTATCCCCTGGTACAAACACCACCACTGCACCTATAGATGTCTTGCCTTCTCCTCCCTCCAGCATGTCTTCGTCCAGGAGTAGCCCAAGAAGTCCCCCAAAAGGTCCATTCTCCAAAATATTTACTAGATTGGCAACAAGAAACCATGCCTGCGTGGCGAACGAATCTTATCAAAGGTGAGATTACCAATGGTTACTATAATAGTAATCACATCCTTATGTCGTCTATCGCAAAAAATGCAGTATTTGTATGTATTAGCATTTATAAATAGTAATTAAATACTATGTACACGAAGGTATTCGCATTAACTATTACTTATGTACGTGTCCTTACTTGCCAGATCTAGCAATATGGAAGGCATGTCAGGGTCTCAGGTCAGTGCAGATCCAGCGGTAATGGAGCAATGGGAAGTTCTTGGGGATGATCCTTTGGCGAAGGATGATTGGACTTCAGGATGAACCTTTCGTTTTAGGTTTTTTTCTGACAGTGAGTTTTTCCTTGTATTACTATATTATATAGTGTTATAGGTTATAGTTATACATAGATACATAATGTACATTGTTATACATATACATATGTATTAATTATATAATTAAAATTAATTATGATTTATGAACGTTTATACACAGATCAGATCTTCAGCCAATTCTAGTCAATTATGTTTAAAAAAAAGTAAAAGTTTAATACAAAACCGTGTGGTTTTACTATTAATATTAGTCCCATTTATTATATGATTTATGTAGATTTCTGAGAACTGAATGTTCGATTTAACTTACATAATGTTTGCCCATTTCTAGTTTGTTTTAAACCATTAAACTTCTCATGTCGATCGCCGGCAAAACATTTGTACAACAAGAAGCGTATTAAATGGATGTTGTTACTTTGCGCATGTAATGAAATGACTCTAAAAGTAACTAAATTGTAAGAAAAACCAAAAATTTGGGTTTAAGCTGTGTCAGTTTATCTGTAGCATTATTCAGTTATTTTATTATGGCGAACATCCGTCGTGTTGCACTAGACTCAAGCGGATTTCCGTCTCTGTATTTTTGTTTTGTTTTTGCCTCCTTAATTCATCAGCCCCAAAAATGACGAGAACGGAGATGATTAAAATGTACAGGAATAAATGAACGGAATGAGAAAGAAAATTAGGCGAAAAGACAAACATTAAGAGTTGACAAATGGAAATAAGAGGGACGAACGAGAGAAAAAAAGTCAATAATAGAGACCCAAGTCGCAAAAATACCAGCATCGCACCATGGAATGAAGCACAATCAGTATCAATCCGACAGTCCCTTTCAATATTTGCCTTATATACATTATTTCGCTGGATGGTCTTTTTGTCTTTGAAAAGACTCCTCCACATCTCCACATGTGAAGATAGGAATCCGAATGAACATCCTTAATCCTTGGTCTACCACACGCGAATCAGCCATGCACAGATGCAATTGCCGAATATTTTCCACACACAATAAAACACGTAAATATATTTTACTATAAAAAATATTGTCTTTTACTGTTCTCCATTAAACTCTTGTATAAAAAAATAAACTCTTTAAGGATTTAACAAAATTAAGACTACAATTAAATGCAGAAATAATCATATAGATATCTTAATCTGAAGCATTCAAATCAACGTCCATAACCTCCCCCGCCATAGGCTGGGGGTGAAGGGGGAGAATACGCTGGCGCAGAATATGGCTTTGGAGGTGAATAGGAGGGCGCTGGAGGAGAATAAGATGGTGCTGGAGGAGAATAAGATGGTGCTGGAGGAGAATAAGATGGTGCTGGAGGAGAATAAGATGGTGCTGGAGGAGAATAAGATGGTGCTGGAGGAGAATAAGATGGTGCTGGAGGAGAATAAGATGGTGCTGGAGGAGAATA
>JAQGBT010002811.1:0-22269 GCA_034698585.1 Disparrhopalites patrizii | reverse complement strand
CATGAAGAAAAAGAGAGTACAGAGAGAAACAAAGAAACGGAGAGAGAAAACATGAAGAAAAAGAGAGTACAGAGAGAGAGAAATGAAATAAAAACAGAAAGAGCAAAAACAAAGAAAGAGAGAAAAATGAAATAAAGACAGAGACAGAAAAAACAAAGAAACAAAGATAGTAGAGAGAGAAAAACATAAGGAAATAGAGATAGTAGAGCGAGAGAAAAAGAGGGAGAGAGTAGAGAGAGAAAAAGAAATAGAGAGTATAGATAGAGAGAAAAATAAAGAGAGTAGAGAGAGAAAGACATACACAAAGAAAAAAGAGAGTGAAAGCGAGTGTGATGGAAGAGAAAAGAATGGGAGATGGGAAAATAAATAAAGAGAGAGAAGGAAGAGAGTGAAAAGCAAATGTGCGAAGAAAATCGAACAGAGACTAAAATAATAAAATGGTAGAAAATCGAATAGAAGCTGATAGAATATAGTGTGAGAAAAACGAGAAAGAATGAGATCATATACAAATAGAGAATATGGGAAAGGATTGAGAGAGGGAGAGGGAGTGAGCGAGAGAGAAAGGTAGCAAGAGTGGAGAAAAGCCAAAAAGGAGGGATAAATATATAGAGCAAGAGAAAGAGAGCGACCAATGGGAGTGAAAGGAAGAGCAGGCCGTGACTCTCTTGTACACTGAAGTGAAAGGGTCGTCCATGTACCTGCACACACACGTGCATAGAACGTTAAAGAAAGCGAGATATTGACTGGTGTCGTGGGAAAGAGACAATTCCAGAGATTCCAGTCGGTCTGGGGGGAAATCCACGGGGACGACATATGAAAAATATGAATAGGAAAGAGTCCCAGTAGGGCAAGTACAGGCGAAAGTGTTGACAGAATTCCCCCAAACAGAAAAAGTTTGTCATCTCCTCAATTGTTGATCCTCCGCCCCATCATTTGCTTGATTCTCTCATGTGCAGTCTTAATAGGAATTTATTATTACTTTCATCATGATTCTGCTCCTTTCAGGAGACATTGACAGAGAGCCTCCCTTTTCTTATTGGTGACGGAGAAAAAAATCTCGTTTAAATTATGACGCTGATGATGACGATGTGTGGTTTCCATTCATCTCTCTTCCACCCTCAAAGAATGTCATTATCTGTCAGCACTGTTCCAATCGTGCCCCGCGTAGTGCCAAAGGATATTTTTTTTGTTTTTGTTGTTGTTACTACAAGACATTTGCTCATGTTTTTCTCCTTTCTCCTACAGAAAAAAGGTCCACCTCATCTGAGCCTAGATAAATATGTCAATGATGATGGTTTTGCAAAGATTTTCTTGACCACACTAATCATTTCCCCTCAAACTTTTACTGTTGTTTTTCTTTCTCTGTGATTTCAAATGTAATCGTATTAAAGGACTTTCAATGATCACGTACTCGCAATGCTCAAGTAAATACCATTGGTCAGGAGGACCGTAGGCTGCACTTTACATTATATTAGATAAAAAAATATATTTCTTATTTTTTCCCTTTCCACATCAATCTGTACTTACCAAATGTTATTTTTTTTACAAATATTTTATACCTTGCTAGTAGATCCATCCATTTCGCCTTCAGATACGGTTCAGCTACAAGCTGTGTTTGACGTAGTTTTTGGTTAAAATTCTTCATCATCTTCATCTTTCGTCGATTGCTTAGCTTCGAGAGATGGATGAAGGCGGTACAGTATGTGCTTTTGTATTTTAGATGGACGTGTATATGCATGGACGTCATGTGTTACAGCAATGGCTATGGTGAATTATGTACTGTATAGGTTATAATCCCGATGATAATAATTGGGAGATAACAAAAAATTTCTAAACTGATTAAGTGAGCTAGGCGCTACACATTGCCGAACATGGGTTGGTTGGAACAAGGATAGTTTTTTTTATTCTTTCATTATTATTATGATTTTGACTTGACTTTTTTTTTCTTCTCGCCAAGACCTGTAAAGAGGAGTATACGGTATAAAAGATTTTTTTTTTCTACCTTCGTGGTTAAAGGAGAAGTGAGCATTATTATGATTTGATGATTACCTGATGCTTACTCTTTTGTACTTCTCAACTTGTAGTGCTGTGGAGTGTCGGTTCTATGATTTTTTTTAAATGATGAAGTTCACCGGTGACCCGTCATCTGATGACTATGAACTGTGAAGCTTGAAGAGATTCATAATAAAATCCTTTACCCTTTCATTCTCATGGTGCCTGTCTCCCTTTTTTATTTTAGGCTCTTTCTCTCTCTCTCTCGTCTTGTCTCTCCTTTTCCTTTTATTTCTCTCAATTATTGGTTCTTCTCTCTATATCTTTCTCCCTCTGTATCTCTTTGATTCTCTTCTCCACACTCCCCGCCTTGAGCATCTGATTCTTATAATGACAACTTTCATCTTCATCTTTCATTATGTATTACGGGATAACAATAACAATTTCCCTCCCTTGTATACACTAAAAGGTATTTCCATTTATTATAATATTATTACATGGTAGATTTTCATAGACAGAAAGAGAGAGAGAGAAAAAACATATTTTATGTAAACCGCAAAATCTTTTTCTTCTTGGGCATCCACCATTTAATCTCTCTTCTCTCTCAAATCTCAGGATTGTGTGCAATAGTAAAAAAAAAAAAAGTATTTTTTTTGTTGGAGGAAGAATAGCGGGGAAGTAAAGTCGTTATGAATTTGATGAAAAGGCTAAACAAACGGAATTATGATGGGAAGAGAAAATTCAGTGGAATAAATGTTGAAAGAAAGGGTAAAAAAAAGTAATTCGTTCATAATACTATGAATGTCCTGTATGGATACTTTCATATTTCTTTATTCATTTTCTGATACATGGTAGAAAGCGAGGGAGAAAAATGCTGGGGTAATACTTGTACAAAAAGAAAAATGGGATTCTTTACACCATGGAAAATAAAAAGGAAGATGAGGTGAGGGGAAATATTTTTTTTTTGCCCACACATTTTAATTAGAGTGGAGTTTGGTGAGAAAAAAGGGTTATGCCGATGCTAGGGGGAGACCCTGCTGAGAGATAATATTTGCTCTTTCTTTGGTCACATATCCACGGAAAAATATTGTGTTAAATGATGAAAGAGATTTTTTTTGTGACTTGTGTAATCATCAAAAATATATAATACAGAAATAAAATAATAATAATAGAGACTATAGAAAAAAAGAAAAAACACAGCTCCGTGCCAGCATGAGTAGATTTGGACAAAAGGCTTGACGTAAGTACTCAATGCATGCCTCATGGGGGTTGCACAAATCCGTGGTCGTATTCAAAAGGCTGGCATATGATGTGTCGGTCGTAATGGGATGCATGCAGGACGCCGACATGAGTTCCAGTCGAGACTTCATAGACATGCAATATACATTATTATTTATTATTACTATTATTCAAAAAATGTAATAATTAAAAAATGAAGTCAAGGAATTGACATGGAAAAAGCATTTTTCCGTGACATAATCAAAATTATTGTATTTTATCCTCAGCTTCAGCAAGCAAATGGTGCCAACAGCATTTGGAAAGCTCCTTGTTGTAAGTAAACTGGAAAGAGAGAGGATTAAACCCTTTTGTACATTCCCCAGGCCTTTTAGACTGGAAAAATATTTGGGCGACGACTTTTACCATTATTATTGGTACATCAAAGAAATGCATAAAGAATGGCAGTAATAATAGCCAAAGAGTAAAGTAACAAAAAAAAAGCAGATGCACAGTACTTTCCTTCTCTGGCTCTTCATTAAAAAAAATAATAATAATTCTCATTAGTGTTTTAATGCTCGTAGGTAATAATCCCCCAAAATTATGGAGGGTGACAAAAATCCTAATTTAGTGTATATATTATAAAAAAAGGGAAATTTTTGTTCATTGTCACTCCAGATAAAAAGTGTGCGTGGCAAAGACGAACAAAATGAACGGAAAAAAAACAAGATACGTGTGAATGGTGCTGACTCATTGTCAGTGCAACAATGTGTGAGCTTATCATTTCTACAGTGTAGATGCGTTACAATGATATTAAACCTTTTTTTTTTCTTTTTGGAGAATTTTTTTTTTACTGTGGTTCATTCACAGGGCCAGATAAAAGTGCAAAAAAACTAAACTAAACACTATTACATGGGGGTAGTTGTAGCTGAGCATGTTGATATTTTGTATTATTTTTTGGAAGGGTTGGAAGTTTGTACAGAAAGAAAATACAAAGTAGGCCAAAGTCAAAAAAAAGTATACATATTATAAAGGATCTCTCGGTTCGTTACATTTCAGAGAAACTAAAAAAAAAAAAACTACGCTGAGAGTTATGTCTCATATCTCTACTGTAGTAAGGGGGTAGTTCGTCGTTATTTTAGTAAGTTGTATTATCTTTTTTTTTACTACATTTTCTGTGCTATGCACCCACATTGGCAAGAGAGAGAGGGAGAGAAATACAGAGATGTTCATCTCTTCGTGATCATCATGGGCTTAGCATTAGATTACAGAGCTTCACTTGGGTGTATTTACTACTCTACAAGGTGCTTTTTTACCACTCCATCCCAGAGGGGAAGAGACAGAATGGTAAAGGGGTAGAATACATGGGATTCAAGGGGGAAAGAGAGACCCAAGAGAATCAATGAGTGTCTGCAAAAGTGTACACACAGTTTTTTTTTTGGCCACCGTTACCGTTACAGCCACTTCAGTCTTACAATTATTTGAGGTACTCCTTTAAGTCAGTGTAAGAAGCACTTTTTTCTTCTTAACTTTTTAGGGAGGCAAGGAGGTAGTGAACGTACACATCTTTTTTCGAGGGACATTACACACACGGTGGTACATGGTGAGAGAAGGATTTTTTCTTAACCCTTTTTTTTTGCTTCTTCTAGGGGTTCTTCCCTCTCTCTCTCTCCCTCCTGCCGTCGACAATCAAAAAGTACAGGGTAATACAAGGAATAATTTTATTCCATCTGTAATCCTCCTTGCGTCTGTACCGACTCTTCTTCTGGTGTAAGAGTTGTATTTTTTTTTGTCTTCATCCATCCCTTGACAAGAGGGAAGTCGTAGTAGGCTAGTGTATCACGGTGTGTGAAACAAAGAAAAAAAGACGACACGAAAATGAATCAAGAGGACTTGGAAAAAAAGGTACTAGACGGAGTGTCCGTGCCGGAGTGAGAGATACGTGCTTTGAAGGGTTGGGAATTCAATTGTCGCATGATAATAATTGGAGGAAAAAGGCAAAAGACTCATCTTCTTTGTCCCTTTTTGTGTTGTGAAGACGCCAAAAAGACAAGGAACTGTTTTTTTAGAAGGCCGCACCGGTGTGAAAACATTTATGAGGAAAGAAAAGTTTTTATACCCCCGCTTTATTTACTTTTAAAAGTGTCCTGTAGTGCGGAATTATTTTTTCTCACATAAAACGAAAGAAGATCTGTTGTAATCCTACTTTTTGGTCCAAGTAAATCCCCTATTAAAACACGTAATCCCTTGTTGGTGTCAATTATCAACTGCAGAACTTTTATGTTCTTAAAAGTTGTCGGACGGAGACTTCCATCTTCCCGTAGTCAGTCCTTTCCAGTTAACTGTGACGGACTCTGAACAGTTAAGGATCATTTTCGTACAAGGGCTCTTACCAAAGACTTTGTTGTGTGAAAGCAACGAACTTGTTTTTGCAGCAACAAAAAAAACAACGTGTTTATTATTGTGTAAAGTCACGCTTGTAGTCCCTTCAATGAACATGGACAGGAGCGTATTTTGTCGTGAGTTATTTGTGTTATTTTTCTGCCTTTTTTTTAATAGTTTTAATTTTGTTTGTAAAGTAACAATAATCATTTTTGAAGCATTCCATTGTTTTTGGTCTTCCATCTTAATTTTGGTCTCACTAATCTGTACTACCGTACCGCACCGTTCAGTGAGGGTGGACCCAATAATCGGAAGAGTAAAAAGCAAATTATTTTTTGTGGTTGTAATTAGCGCCATCATTACCATTTCTCTCTGTTTTTCTAAACTCTTGAGGCTATCATTAATCATTATACATACATATTATGTTCTTCTCGTGTGTATGAATGCACTTGAATTGCCACCGTCAATACGAGAAAAAGTTTGTTGCAAGCAATCAAGGCAAGAGTTTCTTTTTCTGCTCTCTCTCTCTCTCTCTCTTTCTTTCAATCTCTTCAGATTTTTTACACGATTCTCCTCCTCATTTAGCGATTAGTATCTGAGTGTAATTAGTAAATGTGCACTTTATGCTTCAGAAAGCACGGAGAACGCCTCCTTTTTTGTACAAATATTCTCGATATTACATCCGCTCGCAACAGAGACGAACAGAAAATAAGAGACAGAGAGAGAGGGGGGAGAGAGAAACTGAGAGAGAGAAAGAGAGAAACGAATGAAAAAATACATACAAAAAGAAAGACGCATATTAAGAACAGGAGGAAAAGAGAATAAAATACAACAGAGAGCGAATACAGAAGAAAACAGAGAGGAAGCAAAATCTACCGAAAGATGTGTTTAAGGAAGAGAGCGAGAATAAAAAAAATTGAGAGAGATAGAAATAGTCAGGGAAGAACATAAAGACAAAGAGGAAGAGAAATATAGAAGAAAAACAAAATAAAAGGATAGCGGGAAAAAGAGAGAGAAAGTCAGCAAGAATGAAGAGAGGAAAATAGGGAAGGAGAGGAAGCAAGAGAGAGAAGGAGATTAAGAAAACTAACAGAAAAAGAGAGAGACGAACAGCAAGATAATAACAGAGAGAAAAAGTAAGAAAAAGAGAGACGAACAGCAATATAATAACAGAGAGAAAAAGTAAGAAGAGAGAAGCTGTAGAAGAAAAAGGAGGGAGTAAAAATGGGCAGAAAGAGGAGTTTAGAAGACAAGAAGAGGTAAAAATGAGTAGAAAGAGGAGTTTGGAAGGAAGTTAAAGAGTATAAACGGACAGAAATAAGAATTCGGAAGAAAAGAAGAGAGTAAAACTTGGTAGAAGGAGGAATTCAGACAAAACGAAAGAGAGAGAGAGAGAGAGAGAGAGAGAGAGAGAGAGAGCGAGGGAATAAAAGACCCAGTCTGGTGTAAAAAGTTCTTTTCTTCTCCCTACCAGCAGGATCATTATTATTGAAACAATAAATCATTGACGGCAACAGCAGGCCTTTAAAAAGTCGTAATAATTACAAGGACCGTGTCATTGTCCCATTTACAGATATGTATAACATCAAATAGGTACACTTTGTACCGAACGAACCACCCAATTTGCGGATTACCCGTTATCAACTTTACCTGTACTATTAATAAGAGTGTCCTCGTCTTTTCGTTATGAATCACCATGCTTTTGTTGGACAAAAAAATATATTTCGTGGGTGTTGGGACTCAGTTTTAGCACCTGGACAATACCATTTAAAGGGGAGATGGTGAGCAAATAGCGTGAGCACCTCGCTGTCACCGACAGCTTTATTTGTCATAGAGGCAAGAATAATGCATTTATTATTAGGCAATCGGCACTTACACGAGAGAGAGCACACGAGTTATTGGTGATGGCAGTCAATGAAAGGGGAAAAATGTCATAATTAGTATGGCTGACATTTGTCCACAAGTCTCCCCATTCTCTTCGTTTCTCTCACTATCTCTCTGTCTCCCTATCTCTCCTTTTGCTCCAATACTAAACGGAGCAATTACTCTCCTCCTACCCAGTTTTTCAACTTGAAAGATAAAGATTTTTTTTTTCTCTCTCTCTCTCTATCGTCGATAAAAAAGACAGCTCTAGATAGGGGAAAGGGATCAACTGAAGCATTTTTTGGACTTCACTATAGCTTGCTGATGAGACTCTCCAAATGATTTGGAATGTCACAAAGGGAAACGAAATTACCTTGGCAGGAGTTTATGGGAGAGTGACAAGCTCAATCATTCCGTGGTATAATGTGGTAGTAAATCAGAATATTAAAAAAAAATTGTATTACGTGTATACTGCCACACCATCTTTATTACATTTTTTGTTGTTGTCTTGTGATCTTGCAAAAAAAAAAACATTCCACTGTAGCCATTTCTCCGAGAGGACCACAGAATATTTGAGTCAGTGGTGACAAAAAGGGACGAAAGAAAACAGGACTGGGAAAAAATTCCGGCCGTTGCTTCCTTCTCAACGAGATCTCACGACGAGAAAAAAAAAGTATTAATAAATAGGAAAAAGGAGGCACGACGAAGAGATTTTTTTGGTGTGTGGTGATTTCTCACTTTGTCCTTTCTTTCCTGTGATTTTTGCACTCTCTTTTCCACGCTCAATCATGCCAGGTTAACTTTTATTTTCTTTTTTTTTTCCATTTCATTCTTTTGTTACACATCTGTACTTTCTTTATTTGTCTATACATAATTTTTTATTATTTTATGTTTTTTTCCCCTCTCCTATTTACTTTTTGCTTTGAAGCACATTACACACTATTTATTGTGTTGATTCTCGTGGGCATCCACTTCTTTCAGCTTATTTTTTTCCCGTATGGGGAGGGGTGCGTAGGAGTTTTTGTCAATTATTATTGTACAAAGTTTAAATACATACACAACAATTCCTTTGTGCCAAGTGTTTTTTAAAGAAGGCTGAGAAATAAAAATAAATAAAACTAAATACAGTGTACTTGTGTGTGTGTGTGCGACGGTAAAAATACAAAGGAGAGAGGGGGAATGCCGGCTACTTTTCCTTTGCTTTTCCTATTTATTTCTAATGTTAGCTAATAGAGTGGAAGAAATATTTGAACAATAGACCATCACACCTTTATTTTGGCTGTACTGTCTCTGATTTAAAGTGCTTTCTATGTTTTTTCCCAATCCATAATAACTCATTTGTATATACCTCCATAACTTCTAAGCTTCCTGTACTCTTGTGTTGCTTCTAAAACGAGGTAACAAAAAAAATTACAAAAAAACATACGCATTAAAAACAGTTTTCTCCATCCCTGGCAGACACCGAGTAGGGGGGAGAAAATTGGAAAGGTGATTTAAGAAAAGGAAATGAGAGAGAAAAGGGGGAAATTGATATTTATGAGTCCAATAATGGGGAGAATGTGCTTGTGGTTGAATCAATCTTCGCCTCCAAAAACAAAATTGTTCCCTTCCCTTAATTCTATACCGTGTGAGATATTAGAGAGACAAGAAACTGTATGAAGAGAGAGAAAGAGAGTCAGAGAGGTAGAGAGAAGGAAAAATAGAAAGTTTGTGATGGTAGCGGCTGCTACTTCTTAAAGGTTGAAAGTGGCTAATGGAAGTTGATTTGAGTTGGTGGATATGATTAAGAAGAAGGGGTTAGTACAAGGAAGAAGACAAAGTTGGAGGGAAAAGTTTTGTTTAATACCACTCTCACTCCAACATTTTTTACCTACTTAAATTTTAGTCACACTTTGCTTCTTACCAGTGACCTCACAATCAGAAGGAGACTCTTGTGGACTTTTCTTGGTGTGTGATATTTTTATTTTGGTGATGGCAAGTAGGTTTAGCAAACATCTCATTGAAAGTTGGACATCCTGCGAGGTGAAAAGATTGACAGGAAAAAAAAAACATTCTAACTGCTGGTAGCAGACTTTTGCGACAATTATGATGAAGCCATATGTCAAGGTAGGAGTGGGAAATGTGTGAAATGATGGGCCGTATTACGTAAATTGCTCACTAATGTCTCGAGAAAGTTTCGGAAGGAATACTAATGAAATCCTTGTGGAAAAATACTGTTTATTTTCCCCTATCAAAACCCTTGGAATAATATTGTAATACATGGAAGGCTACAGGAGATTTTTGTTGCAGATCCACGCACTCATTGAATACACCATGCAGGGCAATCAAAGATATCTCAAGTGGGATGAACAATTTCGCCATTGGGATTTTGCAGTAACATAAGGGTTTTTTCAGGGGACATGCATACATACACCAACTTGAAAACAAGAGATGAATTAAGCAATAATGTAGAAAGATCCTCAAGGTTATTACTGCCGGTTGGATGACTAATGAGGCACTTTGGCTTGTAGTACACAACATCAGGGTTGATGGGAGCAGTTTCATGTGCCATGTATTCTTTTTTTTTTTTTGATAATTCCATCAAGGATTAAATTGTGTGTATGACGTTTCCCCGTGGAAATCCTCATGACTCGTGTCATACACAGGCTTAATAATTTAATTGGATTCGGGGAGCTTTGGTAGTGCTGTATACGTGTAGTGTATGTAATATAAGCCGGACATTATATACTTGCACCCTTTTAATCGGAACAAAGCCCTTTCTTTCACTTAGGTAGTATAAATGACGCAGAGTAGCCCTTTTTACCTTTCTCCTTCATCCGGCGATTCCTGTGCCCAATTAGAATGACAAACTAGAGCTAATACATATGTATATGTATGTATATTTGTGCTAATCATATAATGTAACGTCATCATTAGAAAAACAAATACGGATGTACCCTCGCTGTCCATATAATGGGGTGTAATATGAATATTTTGGAATATGAATGTTACAGGTGAAATTGATGAGGAGTCAATTCTGGAAAATAAGCCAGCAATTAAAAATTACTGGGAAAGCAAGATGAAGGAGAATGCTGCCAGTCAATTTGCTCGGAGCAACTTTGGCATGCCGGTGAGAACTTTTGTGCCTTTTTTTCCTTTGTAGTAAAAGTAGTCAAAATTTGACATGAACATGTTTACCTTCCGACTGCGTTTGTTCCTACAGAAAAGCACGTACATTTCAGCATATTTTTTTTGAAAAAGAAATTTTTATGCTTTGAAAAAGAGACCCAAGGCTATTATAGGCAATTTACAGTATTATATGCTCTACATTCGTTTTATTAGGGATAGGTAGGAGTTAGATTATATTCTGAGGCAAAAATGTCCGTCGTCTGTTCTTCCTCAATTGTTTCCCTTGAATATTATTTTCACGTACTTTTTTTTTTTTTTACATCTGCGCTACATGTTTGTTAAAAAAAAGGATACTGTGCTTCCTTGAAGCGGTAATCCCGCACAGAACTCCTCTTATCTCTTTCAACGTGTTGAGTCATAGGTCATCAGGAAAAAGGGGAAAAGACTGATTGTGGCATTAGTAGTTAGTCCGAAAGGAAGGTATGAAATATTGTACAGTAATTGCAAAGCAAACAAGGGATCCATGTTTCTTTTACCGCAAACATCGTACCTGTAATCTGTATTGCCATAAAAGGGTAAAACAAAACAATTCAGGGGAAAAGTACTGATTCTTGAGCAAACTCATTTGTCGTATGAATCAGTTTTTTTTGAATATAAATACTGAATTTCTCTCTCCCAATTTATTCAGTCAACGACCATCATCGATAAGATCAACGATGAGATCCGAGAGGACTATCTGAGGAATCTGGAGCTTATGCAAGACGAAGGACTTCCCAGGTCATCAGCATCGGACACGAGTGATGAGCCCATTGAATTTGATTCCTTCGATATGGCTAGCTCCTCGAATGGGTCTAGTCCCTTCGGACAGCCCAATCACACTTCCAGTCCCATTATGATGTCCCAAAGTCCCACCCTCATCGACAGTGGACATCAGAGTCAGGAGAGTCATGTGCCCACGGAGGATGAGCATGATAGTTCCCAACGGGGTGCAGATTCTTCCATTGAAGGGAGGGAAACCAGCCCCGCCACGACCACCAACGTTCCTCTCTCCTTCACAAATAATAGTAAGCCTTACCAAGGGGGTAGTCCCATTTACAAGGGCTATAATTCCGTCCCCTCCAGCCAGAGTAATAAGCAACAATCCCCCAAGTACCTGAGTGGGAGGTTTGCCCCCACCGTGGGAGGACTGAAATTGAATGCGGAGATCGTGGAACAGGAGAAAGTCAAGCAGAGCAATCAGCAAGGAAAGAATGACAGTCCCTCCACCAATTACATTGCCTTTAACAAGCCCTTCGCGAAGACGGTCAAGCCCGTGGATGAGCCTACCTTTGAACGCGAAAAGAGGTTTGTTTTAATTCATTCATTTGGACCATCCAAATTCAAATAATAAAATTAAATGTGTACTTTAAAAGAATAATGATCTCTTCAAGTACAAGCATGCCGGATGGGTGCATAATTAGGGCCGGAAAAAAGTCTTAAGCCCAGGCTGGGCGTGTAGTTTTGTCCTCTTACGAATCGACACCTTATCAGCATTTTGGCACATGTTTTGCGCAGTATCGGCACAAAAAATGTTTTCTAGTGCCGTAATTGTGTCAAAAATCCGCCTGCCAGTTACGCTCAGAATATCTGCGCTTTGAATGAGCCTTGTTCCCATCAAATTCCTGCGCAAAATTTAATGTGCCAAAACTGCGCAGATCCTGCGGTGGTAATCGGCATCCCCACTTTTTCGGCACTTTTCCGCTAGAATTCTGGCCCAGATTCGGCGCTTTGTGCTTCCAGGGATGTATGTTATGTAAAAAAATTAATTGTTTACAAATACTGTCTTCACAGTCCACCAAAGTCACCCCCAGTGAGTGCCCCAACGGCGGAGACTTTGGAAGATAAATTCCGTTCCCTGGCCTTAAAAAGCTCCCAAAGTGATTTGTACCTGAAATCCGGTGGAAAGGCGGACTTGAGTTACATGATAGCCACCAGTAGACTGAAGAAGGAGATTGAGGACACTTTGCAGCGAGAGAAGGAACTGAAGGAGCAAGGCCGTGTGAAGACCCTCTCCGTGGAGACTGTCGTCCCACCCGCACCCGCTATCTCCCTGTCAATTCAGTCCTCCGACGAAGTCCCGGCAGAATCCCAAAATACTAAAGTAACCTCTCCCCCAGCGGAAGAGACGGTGGTTCAGAAACCGGAAGAGAAAAAGAAGGCAAGTCCTCCAGCCCAGCAAGTGCCACAGAGTGGAAATAGTAGTACTAAAGTCACGAAAACCGTGGATGTCCCATCACCTCCAGTAGCTCAGAAGGAGTCGTCTCCAGTGCGTGAGAAATCCCCGGAAATGGCTACTACCCAACAATCCCAACGACAACATCAAACTATCCAAGAAATCAATCCTAATTTCAAAATCGGGAAAAATTTCACTTCCCTGGAGAGATACATCATGTACTCCAGTCTGACGAGGTTTAACATTGGAAAATCCATCCCTCCCACACCCACCTCGGCTCCAGCCACCAGCATCCAGGAAGAGGTCAATGGCAGTGGTAGCAATAACAAAAGTACCAACTTTGATTTCGAGAATGTGGGAGAGAATGGGGCGAGTAATGGGGCGGCTTCCAATAAAAAAGTCTCTACCAAGTTTGCGGTTAATGAAGAGGAAGTTGAGAAGGAGGAGGAAGAGCCGATGGAAAAAGTCCGAAAAAATTACATTCCTACCGAAAAACGAATCCAAAATGAGCTTGAGGAAATGATGCAACGAGAAGAGGGTTTGTTCCTTTCTTTTTATGTTTACTGTATTCCGGAGATTATAATAGATAAATTAAACACCCGGATAGTGTCCGGGATTGACATCTGATATCCGAGGAATTTCACTTATGAGCAATAATTCTTGTTTATGCACAGAATTGAAACGAAGCCGACAGCAATGGCAATCCACACCAAATCTGAGTCAGGCAATTGAGGAGGAGGAAGAAGAGGTGGAGCAGACGGAACAACCGGCGGAAGTGCCCGTGATCCGGGAAACTCCAGGGCGGCTGGTGAACGAAAAGCGTCGTCGCAGTGCCTTAATAAGCAAATGGGAAGATATGATTTCCAAAAATAATAATAACCAATGAAAAAATTTGAATTGAAAATTTCCTTTTTTTTTTGGTTCCCACTCCAACGATAACAATTGCAAAAAGATGTTGGGAAACATTCTATTACCATTTCAGACGGCAGCGCGTTACAAGTTTTTTTTTTTATTGCTTTGTGAATTTTCCTGTAATTACCAATTAAGAACAAGAAAATTTAAATATCATGATTACGAACATTTACAAGGAAAGGAAATGGAAATCTTAACTACACCTACGAGGGGTAAATGAAACGGATAGAGTGGTGAATATTACGTTAAAAAAAATCAAAAATGACTTGAATTTTATGTATGTATACTTAAGAACAAGAAAAGATACCAAGTGTAAACGTATTTGTAATTATTACTTCTCATTATTTTTATAGCTCCTATAGTTTTGACATGTGTTATTTTAAATCGCAAACGAAATGTAATTGACCCCTGTAAATTTGTTGATATTGGAACATTTTCACACAGCTGGTATCTTGCCTCACGAAAATAAATGATGCCAGGCGAGCATTAATATTAAGATGTGAAGATCTAGTTTATCTGGAATATACTGGAATGTTGACTTCTAGTAAAAAAAAATTATAAGATTAATTACCAAAAAAATACAAATCATTGTATCATTATGGAATGTCAATTGAACTCTATGGATAGATTATAGTACCTAATTAGTATAAGGACCGACAACAAACGAGTGCTTTGGAGGCTTCCGTCACATACGTAATTTCCTAGCCAAAGCCAAGCTTTGTAGTAATATGATGTAACTGTAAGTGCAGATTGGAAGTTGAAAAATAAATCTATTGTAATTGATACGTCTATATTCCTCGTGGCATCCTTGATTCCATGACGCACCTTTTACGTAACATCCGCCCATCTTGTAGGTGTAATTATACCTTGTGCATATATAACCCTTTTCCTATAATGACTACACCAAAATAAATTAGATGTTTCTATTGAAATTTTCCATCACAACAAGCCTCTTCCCCCACGCAACTTGTTACTCTTTCAGTATAGGAATTAATTCTGGTGAAATCCACTGGAATATGTTAGGATTGTATGTGGAATGGGGACAGATAAAGGTAAAAATGTATGACGGTGACGTATGGAATTCACCGGGCAAAAATCCTTTAAATGTTAAATGTTTTACCCCATTATTGACTTGGAAGAGTCTATCAGTATCAGTCTGAAGGACTTACTATAATAGGTACAGGCACATTTATCTGTTTACTGGCTTCATTGCTTATTTATATCCCATGCAAAGAGCTGTATTCCCACATCACTCATTGGAGGCTTTTGGGCCCGTGGGAAAAAATAAGTGCGAGTTCTAGTGACTTTCTACAAACAAAAGATGTGGGATATGGAAATTTACTGGTCGTTAAGAAAATATTATCAGGGGTTGTAAAACCCCGAAGTTTATCGGTGGTTCATTACCGAGACAATGCCTGCTGTCGCTCCGCATTCAGACTAAATAATAGCTGAAATGTTATCCTTTTCCCCTTTTGGAAGGTTTTTTTTTAATCCAACTTCCGCGTATTTCTACCTACAGCTAGCCTGCTCCTTTTTTCCTGTTAATTCTTCCGTATATAAAAATACATTTTCTTAATGCCCAGCTAGCTTTTTTGACCATCATGAGGCACACACGTGCAAGCTATTTTTAAGATAAGAACAAAAACCAGAGAAATTACAATATAGTAATTAAATAACAATAATGATTTTCACTTAACCCAGAAACATCTTCATTACTTGTTCATCCCTCATTACCTCTTAAAAAGGTAATCAAAATTGGAGAATAAAGGCAAAGTCTGAGTGTAAAACTGAGTTTTACATCATTCATTTTAATACTCTTAAAAATGGGAGACAGTCGTGGCCATGGAAAATCGAACATTGGCTTTTAATGGCGAAATTTGTGTCTGGTCTAAATAGTACGTGTGTACACTTAACAGCTTTTTCCCCGGCAAAGTCCTTAATGTAAATAGCAAATTGTTTGAATTACATGGGATACATAATCGTTGCAAAAAAAAAAAGAAAACTGTCACTTTCGAGCCTCGTACACAGTCCCATGTTATAAAGTACGAATGAAGGCAACAAAGAAAAGAAATTTAAAACAAATAATAAACGGTCACACTTTATCCCCCGTCGTTCCTCCTTGCCTTAGAAATCACTTAAAAAAGACACTGGCATATATGTAAGTACGTAGAAATTAATTGGGCTAATAAATGAATAAGTGAGTGGGGCGAATAGGGGAAATAGGGAACAATGGAACCCGCAAACGGAATCCTCAAAACAAAGTGTTGCTATGTTATCCAAAATAATGAACTCAGAAGAAAGTTTATTTCTTTCCAAAAACAACAACAACAATTACACAACGAAATGAATGACAAAACAAATGCTGAGCTCCGTCACATTATTCCACAGGAAAAAAATAAGGGATAAACAAAACATAACATCCCACACACTCTCTCCTCTTTTGCACTCTTTCAAATCCAAATAATAAACTTCACAATTATCTCGCATGCGGAATTCTACTGACTTCTTTCAAGGAAGTTCTTTCCCTTCCTCTGTAATTCAGTCCAAAGTCTCCTTTCAATAATAGCGTAAAAAAAGGAACTTTTGCCTCAAAAATAAGGAACCAGCCGCCTTGTTGAATCCCAAACATTGTCATCGTTCAAGAAAACCTTTTTATCTAATTTCCTAAACTTCTTCAATTCAAATAATAGTCAATATCTTTCCAACTAGCAACTCGTGGGCTTTAGGCAAAAGCCCTTTATAATATGTATACTTACATTAATGTCATTAATGCGACGACCGGCGACACTTTCACCTAAAAGCATTTTTTTACAGCAGCCACATGTCACATTTATGGGTTGTTTTTTAAACTTTTGTTTTTATTCTTGTCGTAGAATTGTCTTTCAATGTTTCAAATCCCATTTCAAACCACTGTTACAGCATTCACAATTCCCTAGTCGGAGTATGGTGACGGTTATTTAGGATTTTGAATGAGCTGTACAAGGTACTTTACAATTCTTGCCACTCCTTTTGCTGGGACAGAGAGAATCTTAGGGAAAAATTATATTTATTGGGGAACTCTATAGCTATAGGTTTAATTTTAGAAGCTTCTCCATATTAACAATAGAAAACGTTGAATATATAGGGCTGTGCAAGTGATTGTTGCCTTTGTTTCCATTTTTAAAAGGCTAAAATTACAAAGATCGTTGTGGGGGGGACAAAGCACCTTGCATTGAGGGAGAGCCAAGCATACGGACTGAAGCTAGAGGTGAGGCGCGAAAGTTTGAAGTTGACACAGATTAAAACATGGACGAGGAGGAAGACCTGGACTCTCTCCGTGCTGCTGCCCTTTCCAGTTTAATAAGAAATAAATCCTCAACAAGATTATGCAATTCCAATACGGTAAGATTTTCTCCATTTAATTCCCTAAATTCTGATATCCCCCATGTGGGGGAATTTCCAGGGGAAACCCGCACAATTTTGATCCCTTTTTATTGTTTCCATCAATCTCTTTCCCTTTTTTTTCCCCCTTCCTACCTCCAACTCCAAACGCCTTTGAGTGACTTTCCCATGGTTTCTCCTCTGCCTTGTGTAATGTACTTGTAATCAAAAGGTTTTCCTTGGTTTCCTCAAATTGATGTTAGGTGTAACGGTGTGATTGCATTTTAATGATGTTACCCCATTTATGCCGGCTTTTTTGAATGGGGGAAAGTATTTAATGTTATGGTTTGGTTCTTTTTGCCTGGAAAAATGTAGGTATTTCATCGGCCCACGGGGAACAAGAACTTGATTTCCATTATCCCAGTCGAAGAAAATACGAATGATGGGGACACGGATAGGGATGGTAGTAATTCCTTGGATGAGGATGATGATACCGGAGATAATGAAGAATATGTAGTGATAGGTAAGACTGGATTCACTGGATGTGTTTATTACTTTCCGTTGACATAATTTACTCACTTTCCACGCAATACCAGCGGAATGTGGGTGGGTGGGAGATCAAGGTTAACAGTGGCTGGTGAAGGTTAGCAGTACCGTGAATAAAACCTGTTGAAGGGTGACACGAATGCTTGGTCAAACTATAATTTGCTGTGAAGTTTAGAGAAATGTTATTTTCTGGTAATAATTATGGGCGGATGGATAATGGTTGATGTTGCAGAAGAAGGAGAAGACGTTGATGATGAGGAGGTGGACGAAATCATCGAAGAGGTGATTGAAGACGACGACGATGGAGGAAACAATGAAACCTTATTCGTGACTGAGGAAGTGATTGATGGATCGGACAACGACGATAATGATGAAGAAGAGGAAATTATCGAGCAGGTAGAGGAAGATGACGGAGATGATGGGGACGACGATGCATTAAGTTTCGCTAGCAACGACTCCTTTCTAGATGTAATTCAGTCGCTTGAAGACGAGATAAAGAAGGATAACCCTGACAAGCTTAAACCTTTGAAGGGAACAAAACCTAGTGGTGTTTCAGAACGCTCTCCCAAACGTGACATGTCCCCAGTTAAATCTAGTAGGCGAGAAACGTCACCCATGAAAAGAAATAAATCACCTGTGCGACATAGTGCAAGGAAAGATGTTTCTCCGGGCCATTTTTCTAGCCGACATGACAGTTCTCCCTCCCGATCTAGTGGGCGTAAAGAGCTCGGATCGCGACCAACCAGGCGAGAATCACCTCCACGACTTTCAGCAAGACGGGAACCTTCACCGGTTCGTGGTACCTCACGGAGGGACACATCTCCTATAAGACTGGCTCCTAGAAGGGATACCTCTCCTTCAAGAGGTTATTCTAGGCGTGATACATCTCCACAACGAAGTAGAAGGGATAATTCTCCAAGCCGTGGGTCTCGAAGAGATAACTCTCCTTTTCGCAGAAGAGATGTTTCTCCAACAAAGAAGCGTGATGCCAGTCCCCTCGGAAAGAGAGATATTTCCCCTCGACGAAGTGACGTACTGGGCAGTAGACGTGATAAGAGCTCTCGAAGGGACCCTTCCCCAAAGGCCTCAAGTCAGTATAAGTCTCGAAGGGAGATATCCCCAAAACCAAGAAAAGATAATTCACCTAAATCGTCGCGAAAATCCCCTTCTAGAAACAACAGTAGACGGGATTTAACTTCTAAAAATTTTCGTGCCGAAGTAATTCGCCCACTTCGTGACAATTCCATTGGCAGTAACCCTGCTAGAAATAGGTCCTCTTCACCTAAAACGGAAAATTCCCCACTGCCAAGTAGAAGTAGTAGGAAAGATCATTCATCATCATCTAGGTCAAGGGATTCAACTCCTTCTAATATTCCCAACAAACGGCGGGAATTATCCCCATCTGGAAAACCTCGTCGTGAATTTTCTCCTCGTGATAATCGCCAGAATGTACCGTCTGTAGATTGCCAGTTATCACCTTCCCATTCGTCGCATGCTTCTAAGTCAAGAGCGAAGCAGAGAAAACGAAGTCCCTCACCAAGAAGAAAAAAGAGAAGAGTTGAACCCAATGGTGATAAAAATAGAGACAATTCCCGTTCCCCAGTACCCGACAAATTGCTAGAGTCGCGACGTGCCAAGTTTGAGCAAAACAGTCCAATTAGTGTTTCGGCGGTTAAGAAGATACGCCTGAACCCTCTGAAGGAAAAGGATACGGAAAGTGGAAACACTGAAATTAATAAGCTTGATGAACCGGAATCCATAGAAGTTGTAACCAACAAGATCGTAGATGAGCACGAGGATTTACGTACAAAGCTTACTCAGAAACGAGCCTCGGCCGCAGGTCGCCTGTTCTCCACCGCACTCAAGTCAACTTTAGTGGTTGTGGATAACAATAAAAGTAATGTGAACACTATTAGTGAAAATTCATCACACGCCCCGAGACATGTGAGTTCAAATAAATCCCATAAGAATAAGAGAAAAGTGTCATTAATCAGGTAGGAAGCGCAAGCGCCCAAAATGTAATTACTATTCGTGTAAGTATGTATATGTAGATACTTTTACACTGGCTTATACAATTAAGCTTTGCATACGTGTTTGAATTCCTTCAATGTACATATGTATATGTTGTTGTTATTCTTATGTAAATAGTTTGTAGTCATTAATTAATTAGTTCAGATTTTCATTAATATAGGTTTTAGTTTTGAAATATTGTCGGATTAGTTTTCGACTTTGGAATATAAATGAACAGCAGAAAATCAACTTTTACAACTATATAAAATGGTAGTGGCTATATAGTCCACTACCGATCGTGCATAATAATTAATGATTATTATTGTTCACTATTAAATATCGTGGTTTTATTTTGAGTATACACACATATTATTTTATTATATTACTCTTCCTCTTTGTGGCCCTTGTCTGCTTCGTTCTTGTCACCGTCACCGTCTCCCTCCCGTTCCTCTTCCTCGTTTGTTGGAATCACCTCGTCTTTCCACGATACGTTTTTGTAGTAGTCGACTTTTGGTTCTGGGACGGGCTCCGGCTCAGGTGCTGATGCTATTTGTGTACGTGTATACACAAAACATAATAATAGTAATATTACTAATTATGAAACATAAGATGAAGTATTCATTTTGCTGATACGGAAAAGCATTTCTTTGTAATGTATTAAATTTATAAGAATTTTTTGGTTGCCCTTTAACCTTTGCTTGATTTTCTCGCCGAGCCTGCGGCTGATGCTGGCGTGGCTAAATCACCCAAAAATAAAAAACATTTCATTAATTTGAACACTTTGCAAAACGTTTGTTCCAAGCTGTTTCAGTCAATTATTTTCATTCTCACCGTAAAGACTTTCTGCAACGCTAGCAGTTCCTGAAGAACTTGGGACTGGGTTTACTGCACCTGAAATAAAAATTCGGAATAATGCGAAAACTTACTGCTAGTACTGCTACAGATATTTTTCATAATAACTCACAAACTTACCATTGGGCATATCCGATCCACTTGTAGGGTAACTATACTCAGGATCTACGATGAATCCACACAATTATTATTGGTTAAATAAAATGTCACGTGAAATCATAAATAATTAAATTGTTTGTACAAAAAACCTGTATAAGATGCTTCCAGGGAAGGGACGGGGTTCACAGGGCAGTAGGGTTGGATCACAGGGGACACTGGAACTGGATCCGTAAGCGGAAGCTGAACAACTGAATTAACGGCTCCTCCATCCGTGTCTATTCCGAAGCCTTTGGGAAGAGAATTGATCGACCCATTTCCGCTTTTCAAAATGTCGCCATTTCCAAAAGAATTGATGGTTCCGTTTCCGAATGAACTAACTGTTCCGTTCCCTGCACCTGCTTTAATAGTTGGAATATTAAATATCGCCAGGTCATACCTTACTACTACTACATACCTCACGGCACTAATAATTTAACTCGGCAAACCCAGGTAAGACTAACCTCCGTGTGGGTTTTTGGCACCTCCAACTTCAGGATCCCCTGTACGCAATAACAAATTAATCATGGTTACGCACAATTTCCTTTTCATTTGCGAATTAATGGTTTAACCCTGGAAGGTTGATTATGTGACAAAAATACCAGGTCTAGGCGTAAAATATTCCGTGGTTGTCAAAGTCTTCAGCGGATCCGCTTTGGGCTTGTAAATGTATGTGTACACCAAGTACGTAATGGCTGCGATGGAGATGACTGAGATTGCGCCAAGAACTGCCAATCCGGCAATCAGACCTGTTGCGCTACAGTCACAATCTTCGCCTGTTAACAATAATGGTGGTTATTTAATTATTTACCTCCAGTTACCTTCATTACCGTATTTGGATTGCACACTGGCACATGCACTAGTTGGTATTAACTCTGGCGCTACGCCGCGCCATCTGTTCAGTAACTTCTGGTATAAAGAGTTGGTAATACTGAGACAAGCGCTTAACGACAAAATATGAATTTCCTTGGTGAACAAGTATGCTTGGTGGTGTGGTGAAACATTATTGTTATTGAGGAAATAATTATTACCCGATTCAGGGGTTGCTTCCGTCGGACAACCTATCCCCGGCTGTGTGGGACACGTTGGGCATTCTGTGGTGGGCTCTGTAGGACAAGAAGGACATTCTGAAGATCCTGTCATTTCTGTAGGACAAGTTAAAGGATATTCTGTCATGGACACAGTAGACTCACCAGGACATGGGGTAGGAGTTGGACAATCTGTGGTTACCACTGTTGTTTCTGTGGGACACGCAGGACAGTCAGTTGGGGTAGGAGGAGTTGGACAATCTGTAGTTGTCACTGTGGATTCTGTGGGACACGAAATAGGACATTCAGTAGGTGTAGGAGGAGTTGGACAATCTGTAGTTGTCACTGTCGTTTCTGTGGGACATGAAATAGGACAGTCAGTTGGAGTAGGGCAGGCTGGACAATCCGTGGTTGCCACTGTCGTGTCTGTGGGACACGAAGGACAGTCAGTTGGGGTAGCATGAGTTGGACAATCTGTAGCTGTCACTGTAGTTTCTGTGGGACACCAAAATGGACATGCTGTTAATGTGTCTGTTGGATGTGTCGGACATTAAGT
Organism: Disparrhopalites patrizii; assembly: GCA_034698585.1. Taxonomy (NCBI): domain Eukaryota; kingdom Metazoa; phylum Arthropoda; class Collembola; order Symphypleona; family Sminthuridae; genus Disparrhopalites; species Disparrhopalites patrizii. Next base: position 98 of record JAQGBT010002811.1, on the reverse strand, counting down.
TGGTGTGGTGTCTCTTAGATATGTCGGACATTAAGTTGGTGTGGTGTCTCTTAGATATGTCGGACATTAAGTTGGTGTGGTGTCTCTTAGATATGTCG
>JAQGBT010002810.1:0-22271 GCA_034698585.1 Disparrhopalites patrizii | reverse complement strand
TCTCTTTCTCTCTCTCATTCTTTCTTTCTCTCTCTGTCTCTCTCTCTCTCTTTTTTCTCTCTCTTTCGCATACACTTTCGCTTTCAATTTTTGACTTGCCCACATGCATGCGTACGTGTAGGGGAGACAAGGTGAGAATTATATTATGAGAGTTATGGGTTAGTATTGAACCTGCAAAAGAGAGCAGAAAAGTAAATGAATGGCTTATGATATGTAGGTTGCAATGGCATTTGCATTTCTTGAACTCTCTCTCTCTGTCTCTCTGTCTCTCTCTCTCTCTCTCTCTGTTTCTGTCCCGCTCATAAGAATTCCATTTGAACGAGCATATTTTTCTACTTACAATTACAATTTGTATTCTCTTTGGGATGTCTCTTCCTCTCTCTCGTTTGTCCTTTACTTTTACCCTGTCATTTGTGCCTACAGCTTTCTTGATTTAGTTTCAATCTCACCCTTTTCTTTATCTCTCAGCGTCTCCCACTATTTCTGCCAATTTTTATTCTCTCCCTGTCTCTCTCAATATTCCTTCTCTCTCTCTGTCTCTCTCAATTTTCCTTTTCTCTCTCTGCAACTCTCAATTTTCCTGTTGTCTGTCGGTTGTTTCATCTTTAATATCTGTATACAGTGGAGTCTCTCTATAACAAGTCTCTTTATAAGAGCATTTTTGTATAACAATATTATTTTTTCCGCTCTGCATACATATAAGCTACACATTTTACGTTCTATCTAACAACTTTTCCCTGTAGCAATATTTTTCGTCATTCCCTTCAGTGTTGTTATAGAGAGACTCCACTGTATTGGATGTCCAGCTCTAGGGCTTATTACTTATGTTGTCACTTCATTTTTCCTCTTTCGTTTTTTACTCGTTTTTTTCTTTACTTTTTACTATATATCATCTACACCTACATTTTTCTCTCCAGTTTTCTTTCTCTTCCCTGACAATTTTTTTATTTATTTTATTTTTTATTTCCCTTTTATGACAATAGCTCTGTGCTTGTTTTGTCTCCCTGGATGTTTTATTCTTTCCGTCGCTGTCTGATTTGTCTGTTTTTGCCTCTGTTTCAGTCGAATCTCTGTTTTCTCTTTTTCTCTTTCCATGTCTCGTCCTTCACCTTTTTTTATGTCACTCTCTATCCTTTTTGCCTTTTATAATTTACCTGCTACCATTCATCGTCAATCATCGTATTTTTTCTGCGTACGTATGGTCCTTGCGTCCGTCTTTGTCTCTCTTCAACTCTTTCTCTGTCTCTCCGTTTTCTCCATGAAACTTTTCTCCGTCTCTCCCTTAGTTTCTCCTTCTATTTATTTTCTGTCAGAACCCTTTTATTTTTTTCTCTTTCCGACTTATCTGACTGTCAATGTTTCTTCTCTTTTTTCCCATTTATATTTCCTGCTTTCATCATTCTCTCACGGACTTTCTATATGCTTCTTTTGCTCTCTCTCTGTCTCTGTCTGTCGCTCTGGCAGTCCTCTTTCGCTGCTAGACTGAACACAGAGTCCAGCTTGGCTTCGTGTTTACAGGCTGTCAAGCAGTGTCAACAAAAATTAGGCACGACAATAATTTTCTCATTAGTGTGACAATGGAATATTGTCATCAGGGAAAAAAATGGGAGGGAAATCTCAATCTTGGCCTTTTGTCCATGTTTGGCATGTAAACGGAACTCCCTAAATAATGTCACCTGTCTTCATACCTTCGTATGTCTATAGATATACATATGTATAATATACTTTCCCCTTCAACTATATGTATGAGATCCAATATCAACGTGGAAATGTATTTATTTATATTGTATATTATATTTTTAACCAGAACATTTTTTTTCGCAGTTCCTTTCCACATCTTTGGGAGAAAAGTCCTGCTGTACGAGAAGGGCGTGAGTTTCTAGCCGAAGGCATATTTTTAGAGCATACTTCTTTCAAATTGTTTTCAAAAAGGAGGGGAAGGACGAGACATACGATGACTCAAATTAATTGGATTTGGGTGAGATATTTCTGTCAGTTTCTATCTCTTCTTATGAGGACTGGATCCATAATTGAAGGAGAGGCTGAGGAGTGGATTAATTTTTGGGGGGAATATTTTTTTTTTAGAAACTGGTGGTTGTCATTGCTTGTGGTTTGCTGGGGTCTTGGCTACCGGAAATGAGGTGTGACTCTACAAATGGATTTTTAAGCTTACCAAATATGGGGGATCGGTCCAGGGAGCGACCTTTTGGATTTGGGGTCGTTTTTCCTTATCCTTATTTTCAGAGGTAAATTTTATTTATTTGAATTTTTTGTGTTTAATTAAATAAAAATTAAGGAAATTAATTGCTACAATTTTAGTTGAATACATTCTCTGTGCAAAAACGTATGACTGCAAATTCAGAGTTGCAGATATTTGTTCTTGCAAACATACAGAATGACTTAAACTGCTTTAGACACTGATTTTCAAATAATTCGAATTGAATGGACTTGTTATTCCAGTCATTTTCGTTAATTTGGCACCACTTTAATTTTAAATTGCTCTGTTTAATTATAATATAAATAAATGTATTTTATATTATAATTAAATTTCTCAAATTTTTCTATTTTATTCTATAAATAATTTTAATTATTATAAAAATTATAAATTGTTCCATGTATATTAAATAAATGGTTCTATATTAAATAAATTGTAATTATTATAAATTGTTTCATGTAATTCTAATTACATTTTTAAATAATATTTAGTTCTTAATTATACTTAATTATTATAGATTGTTTTAAATAATACAAAATAATTTTAATAATAATAATAACCCATACTTATGAGTATATTTAACTCTAAATAATATTTAATGATTATTAATTATTCTGTTTAATTCTAAATAAATTTTAATTATTATTAAGTGTTCTATTTCATCTTATAAATACATTTTAATTAGTATTAATTCTAAATACGTTCTATATATTTTAAATGGCTGTACATTTTAAATATTATAAATGACTCCATGTAATTCTAAATATGTAATTTTGTTAATTCATATATGTACATATGTATATCGTTCTCTTTAATTTTAAATACATGGTAATTATTATAAATCGTTCAATTTCATTTTTTATGGTAATTATATTTTTCTATTTATTTCAGACCCCGCTACAGATTCCCAGTATACGACCGGAACGGCCGAGGTCAAGTGTACTATTATGGCTTCGGCGGCCGTGACATTTACCCCTACAAGACGTTCACACCCAGCGAAGGTCACCATAAGCGCTAATATGGTATATTATTATAATTAAATTGTAATTATAAAAACAATTATTTATTTCCCATCCTGGTGTCTCTTTAATCTCAAAGTCGTTAATTGTAATTGACAACCCAAAATGACGTACAAACTTGTAATTGTAAGAAACTAGTAATTTTTTTTTGTTAGACAATCTTCCTTTTTTTATCTGTTATTTTTTCAATGCTTGACGTGAATTCTTGGAAGAACCATTCCTGTGCATTTAAATGACGTGTTATAATTTCTAATACAAATGTGTACATTGGCTGTGAACGGAGCAAACGGTATAGGAAAATGGAATGTGCTGGCTTTTTAGACCCAGGAAAAATGTATTTTGAAAAATTGTAAAAAAAAGAAGGACAAAAAGTGTGCCATAACTTAATTAGTTCGCTATAATAGAGGAAAAATAAGGGATTTGTATTATTTTATTGTAATTTCTCACTTCCATTAGCCTGTGACTAGTCTATTTTTATAGATAGCAAAGTTATTTCCCTTTCGTCGTGTAAATCGTGTCATAATAAAAGATTTTTCAAAACTCAAAACGAATATAAGTTCGGTGAATTTATTTCTATTAATTTATTTCTGAAATTCCCTTCAACGAATTTATTTCTATTTTAATTCTACAGATTTATTTCTTAATATCTATATTAATACTATGAACTTTATATGTTAGTGCTACCGTCCTACGTATTCATTCCTCTTTTAATACTCCAAAATCGTTATATGTATTATTCATCCTACAAATTTACTTACATTTTCATGATACCATTTTATTTTTATTTTAATCCCATAAAATTTCCTATTTTAATCCTACGAATTTACGATTATATTTTATTTTTAATTCGATCTTGTGAATTTATTTTACTTTGATTCAACGCATTTATGTCTACGGATTCGCTTCTATGAATTTATTTTCCATACGAATTGGAGTTTATACATTTAATTCGACGAACCTTTTTTCTACAAATTTCAGTTTATAATTTAATTCAAGTTTATTCATTTTATTTTTATATAATAATCCTACAAAATTTTGTCCACAGACAAATTCTGTTTTATTACAAGTTTTGCATACAAAATTCCACGGATGTTTTTACGAATTTATTTCAGCAGCTTTTCTACTATATCTACAGATTTCTTTCGAATGTTTCCGCGGATTTTTTGATACTATTTCTATAACATTTCTACTCATCCATGCATCCACATTTATTTCTGGACATTTATTTGTATATGTAAATATGTATATTTGTTTACATTTATTTCTACAAACATCTACGGATCTAACTATTGAAACCAATCAAAGTTCCTGAACCTGTTATAGATATACATCTGAATATTGCTGTTATATATTTATACATCTCAAAACAGCTGTTATACATCTCAATTTTGTCTAAATGTTTCCCATATCAGTCAATGCTGTAGGCCTCAACGAGTGGCCGGCGACTACCGCGGCGATTGATAACAAAGTGCCGGTAGGCAAAAGCCAGAGAGATGCTCCCAACTGCAAAAACGGCGCAGACGATCGTGATGATTCCGCCCACGCTCTTTGCCCATGGACCTGAATTTGCGTCCTCATTTGACCCCCCATTGTTTTCTGTCGCATCCGATACACTTTGGGCTGTCGTCGTAATTGGAGTCGAAGATGAACTTGATTGGGTGGATGCTTTTGCGGTGGTGGAATCCGTTGTAGTAGACTTATCTTCCTGAGGCCTGGCATTTTTCACCTGCACCATGACAACGTTGGACATATGCGTGTTCTGGAAACGGGAAGTTTGATCATAATTTGAGGGAGACCATTCAAAGACTGTCACAATTGCGAATAACTTATTTTGTCCCATTTAATATTTAATCTAACCTGAACAGCTGCACCCTCCACCTTGACCACGACGCCGTAATAAAAGCTACCATTCTCTTTGGCGTTCTCCAGTGAAAATTCAAGAAGGCTGGTGGTGCTACTGGACTCGAAATTGGCTTCCTCAATAACCTTTGTATCATTCGCCATTGGAGGCAATTGATCTGTATTGTAATCGTAGAGAAACTGGGAGTCGGTGGCACGCAGAATGTAGTAGACAGTGCTGGTTGTTTGTTGTACGTAGATGTAAACTTTGGAAGGCGACATGATGAATTTGAGACCGTCGTAATTCTCTTCGTCTGTAGTCAAATTCACGGCGAAATCCCGGACTTGAGTGACCGTCTAATAACATTTAAAAAGTAAATTTTGCAGTAAATCTTAGCCCAAATACAAATTTGTTGGCAATATTTTGATAAATCCATTCGCAGGGACGTAAAATTTGTAAATTTTCCGGAGTCAAGCGTTTTTCTCCGCTTCCGTAGAAAGCAATCCCGGATATTTGCGACGGAAATTGTTGACAACAAATGGATTTGACAATCAATTAATTCCCCTGTAAACTTGTGCGTTGCAATGAAGATATTAACTTATTTCCCTCAATTGTTTTTATATTTCCGTGGAAATTTGTCATATTTCCCCTGATTCTGTCGTCTTTCCCAAGAAAGTCTTGCTTTCCTCGAAAGTTTATTTCCGTCAAACAGCTTATTTCATTAAAAATTTGTTGTTTTCTAAAAGATTTTATTTCATTAAAAATTTGTTGTTTTCTAAAAGATTTTATTTCATTAAAAATTTGTTGTTTTCAAAACTATTTTATTTCTCTAAAAACTTATTACTTTTCTAAAATATTTTATTTGTCTAAAAATTTATTGTTTTTCTAAAATATTTTAATTGTCTAAAAATTTATTGTTTTTCTAAAATATTTTATTGCATTAAACATTTGTTGATTTCTAAAATATTTTATTTCGCTAAAAATTTGGTGTTTTTCTAAAATATCTTATTTTTTGAAACCTCGTTGTTTTCTAAAATATCTTATGTTTTGAAAATTTGTTATATTTTGCAGAAACGTTTTTATATTTCCCTGAAAATTTGTCGTCTTCCCTTACAACGTTTCATTTTTGTGGACATTTTTTTTTACATCTCCTTGTTACATTTTGCTGGTTTGTTATTTTCCCTGGAAATTTGTTTTATTACCCTGGACATTTGTTATATTTCCCCGAAACGCTGTTATATTTAACTGCTTATATTTCCCTGGTAATACGTATTATTTCCCATAAAATTTGTCTTTTTCCCCTAAAATGTTTTATTTCCCCGAAGATTTGTTATATTTTCCCAGAAATTTTTAATTGCCTATCAATTTGTCTTCTTTCTCTAAAAATGTGTCATATGAAATAAAGATACATATTACCTGCGGATAACTGGATGCATTTACTAAAATCAGACCGCTCGGAAGGGGAAATATCTGCTTGAAATTATCTGGGAGACATTCTGAATCGGGAACTTCCAAGGTATTTTCTCCCTCTGTATATTCGCTCGTTGGTTCAGTCAAAGACGTTGTACCCTTCTGGCACGCTTCATTCGCGTTATCCGCCTCCACCAAAATGTCCAGGGAATAGATGCCATCCTTCGGGGGGTTTCCCGGCACGAAATTATCCGTGTAGATCCCATCATTTCCCAGCACATCCAAGAACTTCCCATCATCCTTAAGTTCCCGCCTAAAACCCATCTCATTACTATGTTGAAGGAGGGCCAACACACGGGCGTTGGAGAGCAATTTCCCCTCCTTGGTTTTGACATGGGCGTAGATGGCAAGCGGGACTTCCCTGTTCGGGGACACCTCCAAAAACATGGCAGTGCCGTTGATGGTCGTCGTTTCCACAGTTACATCCAATTCCGGGAACGTCTCGTTGTACGCCGTCACCACCAAGTTAGAGTTGATATTGGGTGTATTTGAATAGTACGTAAATGTGATGTTGGGGGCAGCCTATATAGATGAATCAAAGCGGAAATTAATTATGAATGTACTTATTTTAATTGCAAACATTTTTATATAAAGCGCAGATTTTGTAATTGTGACAAACTGGGTAATTGTGGCCACCCACCAATTTAATCACGAACTAATATACGTAATGAAAAAAAATATAGTAAAATTAAGAAAACTAGCGCCTGCCTATATTATTCATTAATTATGGCCTAAAATTTCATTAAATTGTAAAATCAAAAGCATTTCAGTTTTTCAGGGGCCATTCAAGTAGTAACTTAACGTGTTTCATTTAATATTTTTTCTCGGCTTTGCGGAATTATTCAATCGGACTTTCAGGATAACCCTACATATATTAAGTCTGTAATTACTTACAGTAATATTTTTTTCATAATTATAAATGTTTACCACAATTGAAGATCGGGTGATCACAATTACCTGCAAATGACCACTTTTGTGAACTGTATTATATTTAAAAAAAAATCATAATATGAAATCGGTGAGGAGAAATTTAATAAATATTTTCTTGGTTATTGATTAGAATGCTACATATTAGAATCCTTTCTTCAAAATTCCTTACTTAAACCACAAAGGAATAAAACAAATTGAAAAACCCGCTTAAAAAAAGTAGCCATAATATGACTAAGCGTTACCCCGCTTATTTTAGAATTGTAAAGGCTTTTATATGCGATATTGGGATGGGAACGACCCGATTTGATCCAAAATGTTTAGTTCGATTCGATTCAAAGCCTAAATCGGATCGAAATACACAATTTTATTCGATTCAGGATGTAAATGATTCGATTCAAGCCATGGATTGAAACGAATCATGATTCAGGCGATCCCAAAAATATATTATTGCCACAATTTGCACCCTTTGCACTTTTTGAAAATTTTAGGCATATTTAGGTCTAGTAATTTGCCGCTTCAAACAAATGCAAGTAACCTTAATATAATATTTTCCGCTGGTTTAAATTTTCTGCAATAATTTGATGGTTATTGCTCTGCTTCGGAAGAGTATCGAAGAATAGTTTGTATAAAATAATGGATCGGATGAATCGTATTTCTGTTAATTTTTGTGATCCGATTTACGTCTTGAATCAAATCGTTAGATTCGATTCACGTTTCGAATAGAATCAAATTTTGAAGTATTTGAATTAAATTGAAATACTTCAAAAGTATTTCGATTTAATCGAATTTACTCGATTCGATTCTGAATCGAATCGAGCAATTCTATTCAGAATCGAATCGTTGCCACCCCTATACGATATGATAAGCATAATTTAAGTGTCTATACCAACCTTTTTCAACATTTTTTTTTCAAATTTATGTTCAAAGAAATAAACATATCGGTTGAAAACGCCAACTTTCGCCTCTCCGTATTCCCTAGTTTTTGTTAGGGGATAAATAATTTTGTCATCATTGATGAATAAGTTCGTTTCCGTACTGTTCAGTACTATGTTGTCCTGCTCGCTCACCAGCTCAATCCTCATCTTGGAGATGGGCCAAATTATGGTGATGGTGTAATTTGTATTTCCTACTACGGGAGCCTCATAAGCCTATATTTTACGGATCAAATGTTAGAATAATAATTAGAGTTCTTTATCGATGACTTACCTTTTATTTGGAAAATTTGCTTAAGTAAAGTATAAAGACGGGTGGTGGTAGTTATGGAATTCATTTCCTGGATCTTACATGCATTACGGAATCTTCAACCTCTTCGTCCGGTATACTCTCCTTTGACTCGTATACTGAACGAAGTTCAGACAGTAACTCACTGATGCTTTCGTTGTCAATAGTAATAGTTGTACTGCTTCCCCCGGAATTTTTTGCCAACGTAACTAAATTGGGTTGGTCGATACCTTCCAGGTGCTCGATGGCAAATAATTTGATGTTATTTTCTTTCAGCACCGTTTCCACCCGCCTCTCGGTCACAAAATTTACTAAGGAAAAAATTTAAAAAAGAAATTAAAAAGTGTAAATGAAAATCCATCTGATTATTAAATATATCCAAAGGTAAAATAAAAATACATAATAATTAATTAATCATTTAATAATATTACCATTTGCTATTTAAACATTTAATAATTAACCATTTAATATTTAAACATTTAATAATTAATCATTTAATATGTAACCATTTACTATCTATAATTAGGCATTTAATCATTAAACATTTAATATTTAACCATTTACTCATTAAACATTTAATATTTAACAAATTAATTAACCATTTAATTAACTTTTTAAAATTTAACCATTTAATTAATCATTTAAATATTTAACCATTTAATTAATCATTTAAATATTTAACCATTTAATTAATCATTTAAATATTTAACCATTTAATTAATCATTTAAATATTTAATTAACCGCTTTTAATAGTGTAAAGGTGTAAACTATATGGTCTTATACAGAATCAAAAACTCATCCGTCTACTTACATGGCACATGGCTTGGCGAATTAATTTTGAAAATGAGGATGATCCCCCCACTAATAGGCCTGGCCGCTCCTATGACGCTGGCAGCATGAATGATAGCATCTCCAAAATCTTTGAGAGGAAATATTTCTTCCTTCGTCGTAGTAAGTCTAACCAAATAATAATTACGCTTGATTTGAATATATGTGTATATTTGCTTTAGAAAGCATTTATTTTTTTAAAAAAACAGAAATTATTAATGGAAATGAGAAAAAATATGCTTAACCCTTTTTTAAAGACTGGAAAATTAAAAGATTGAAAATCCACCAGTTCCATCATCGCCCGGGTGTCATTTACAAGTCTGTCGGGGTAGACTCCAATCCCGGCAAAGGGCTTGGGTTCCTGGTAGCCATCAAGTTCATTCAAAATGTCCAATACCAAACCATATCTTGAGAGCTAGAACATAAAAAATCCAAATGGATAAAAAAGGCAGATTTTGCCAGAAGAAATGAAATAGAGAAAAAACGTTTCTGTATTTCTGTAAAATGGAAAAAAAGGACAACAAAATGAACTAACAGGTGCCATAGTACCATTTCCTCGGTCAATGAGAATGTACAGCAAGGGTTTCTCCTGGTGCTTGGTACAAAAAATTTCTGTAATCGTTTCTGGAATAGGCTCATTGTTTAATTGTCGAAAATCATAACTATTATAGATGGTCTCGTTCACACTTTGGTGATGGCAGTACAAATTTTGCTTATTCGGAGCCCGTTTATTATGATTGTCTTCATTGCAAAAACTATTGATGGTCTCTGCCAATTGGAAATTCATGAGGGACGACCTTGCAGTTTGAGTTTCTTGCGGTTTAAATGTGCAAGCCAATTTATCCTCTACCAACATAGGATCGCAGTCTTTGTCCCTGGAAATATTTTTAGCATTAAAATGTTCGTTTTTTGCTCATAAATCTCCTCTGGCTATATGTATGCACATAAAAAAAATTTATATAATGTATTTACAGTCGAACCTCTCTATAACGGGCTCCCTTATAACGGTTTTCTCTCTATACCGGTGACTGAAAATGCTTCCCTCAAAAACTTTCTCCAATTGTTAACATAGAAACTTCTGTTCTTTATAACGGCTTTTCGTTATAACGGGGAAAATATGCTGATTTAAGGGGAACCGTTATAGAGAGGTTCGACTGTACAATGGAGTCTCTATATATCAACTCTGAAGGGAAGAAGAAAAAATATTGTTACTGAGAAATGTTGTTATATAGAACATAAAATATATACATTACATGTACGAAAGGCGGAAAAAATTATGTTGTTATATAGAAATGTTGTTATAGAGAGGCTCCACTGTATATGGTAAAGCTTGTAATTGTGGCCATGCATCTGGATAATTGTACCACAAACCAATTTAATCAAGTATTACACGTAATGAAATAAATAGATGTAAAATTAGCAAGACTAGCGCTTGCCTATATCATTCATTAATTATTGCCAGTAAACTCATTAAATTATAAAATCAAAAAAAAAAATCAAAATTTTTCGCGGGCCATTCAAATATTAACTTAACCTGGTTCATTTATTTTTTCTCGGCTTTGCGGAATTATTCAACCAGACTTTCAGGACAACCCTACATGTATTAAGTCTGTAATTACTTGCAGTAATATTTTTTTCAAAATTATAAATGTTTACCACAACTGAAGATGGATAGGTGGTCACAATTACCTGCAAAAAGCCACATTTGTGAACTTCGCAGTATGTTTAAAAATATTATAATATGAAAACAATGGAGGAAATTTAATAATTTTTTTTTATTATAGCTTAAAGGGCTACATATTAGAATACTTTCTTCAAAATTCCTTACTTAAACCGCAGCGGAAGAAAAAAAAAGACAAACGTTGGAAAAAATTGGCCACAATATCAAGCCTTACCTTATATACATACAGTAAATTCTCTCTGTGACTGACCTCCTTATAACGGTTTTCGCACTATAACGGTGTTCACAAACCCGCCCGGGACCATTTCAATGCTAAAGTCTTCCTCTATAACGGTTATTTTATAACGGTTGTTTCGTTATATCGGGAAGCTCTGAATCCCCGACCAATAAATCTCTTTTGCTATAACGGTTTTAGGCCACGCCCACACATGCCATACCGGTTTTTTCAAATTTCTGAATCCCCGCCATACATTCCTTTTTACTACAACGGTTTTAGGCCACGCCCTCACCCGCTATACCGGTTTTTTCATATTTATCAATCCCCCTCCATAAATTCATTTTTACTATAGCAGTTTAAGCCACGCCCTCACACGCTATACCGGTTTTTCGTTAAATTTAAATCCCCCGCCATGAAAACCGTTTTTTGACGGTTTTCCGTATACCGGTTATTCGTGATAACAGTTTTTCTGGCTGCTTTTTGCTATACCGTTACAGAGAGAATTGACTGTATCACATACATATGTATATATAAATATGATTCTACCGGTAATTGATAATATTAAAAAACTAACTCTTCTGTTTGAAATTTCCCGCGAATTTCCAGATCGGAACAGCTCGTGAGGGCTGATTTATTAGCAAAGTCCGCGTAGTAAGCATCGAAAAACTGGGAGCTCTCTGGATGGCCCAGCTCCTCCCAAGCGCCCCAGCGGTAGCGCGCCCATAGCGAGAGTAACTCCTTTGCTGCCCATGCGCGATGGCGTTAATTCGTCCGTTCGTACATTTAAATTCATCATCATTTTAATTCATTTTGTATTGAGAAAATTATTTACTTACCATGCCTATCCGAATCGTCTTCGGCAAAATAATCCAGAGGTAAATCGATGTGACCACCCGGCAGCTCGCACAGGATGGGATTATTAGCGCTGGGGGAAGTAACGTTTTCGGATAGCCAAATATCCCCTCGAGTATAATTGCCGCTGCGCATTTGCAAATTTATTTACGACCGCCAAAATAAAAATTGAGAGTTTCATGTGACATAATTAACCTTTTTTCAGTACAAGCGGAAGTAAGGTTCCACGTAGATGGAACGAGAACATTGACGGAACTCAACCAGAACTTCTTCGTTGTCTCCTTCATCATGGCCGACATCTTCTCGAAGGTTTTCTTTGCGAAAAAAAGAGAAAAAATTTGGGTAGAACCGAAACTTTTAGGGTTAACTGTGAAATGGTTTTTAAATAAAAATTTTGCTTACGTTTAATTGGCTAAAATAATTTCGAATTTCTATGGGTTCTTCCGCTCCATGATCAATATTAACAACAATATCGTAGCCGCCATCACCCCTCAAGCCGGCGGCAATGGTCAATGGCACAATAATTGCCAGAAAAGGGAATAATAACAGTAGCTGCATTGTAGGATTTTCTAAATTCGCCGTTCTTCAACAATACACGGGCGAGGATGAGCCCAGAATGCAAATGGTTGCTGGATCTAATTTAGTCTAGATGGATTTAACAGCGTGTGAATTTGTTCATGTGTAAATGACAAAGATGTATTCATTAACACGTTGAGGGGAAAGCCGATAAGAAGTTATCTGAGGTTAATTGTTAATGCCTATTATTTCGTCCCTGACTTGTCCGGATGCACTCAGAAGAATATTAATTTTTCCTTGTTGCTCTCGCAGATGCCATTTCTCTCATGCTTCTGGAAAAACACTTAAATGAAGAAAATAAATTAGCTTGTTATATGTTTTTATATGTGATGTAAACAGGAAAGTACACACATATATATACCTATATGTATAAATAGTACATATCTATACTATTATTGTATATGAACTTGAGCAATCAAGTTAAATGCGTACACACATGACATATTTAAGGCTGTCAAAAAGGAATAATTCCACTGGGAAAATGGATGTATGAATGTATGGAAGAAGAGAGAAATTTATGGACATGTCGACACTCCCTATAACGGCCTCCCTTATAAAAGGTCTCCCTCTATAACAGCAGCAAAAAATGCTCCCCTCAAAAACTTTCTCCAATTGTTAACATGGATATTCATGTTCTCTATAACAAAATTTGCTAATTTATAGGGTGCTGTTATAGGAAAAGTCGACTCTATGCTTTTTTAATGGTTAAATTTGTGATTAGGTAAATGTATTTTTAGTTGCAAAAGCGACCAAGTTGTTTTTCTTAAAAGAGAAACTGGCTTAAATGACAAAAATTTCGAGCATGATATTAGAGAAATTAAATAGGTATAAAAACGTTGATGTGGCCTAGTCTAGAAAGAATAATTATTATAAATAAATTATAAATATTATGCATTTACACCCTTTTTGTGCAGTATTTTATTTCAGTTCTAGTCAAAAAAATCTCCATCCAGATCCTACAAGAATTAGTCAAGGCATGGCGGATTTTGAACGCGATGCCAAAAAACAGTAATAAAATGCCCAGTTCTTCCACGCCTCCACGCGACGGCGTCGAATGATTCTTGGTGGGAAAAATTGTACATAATGGAATAGGCACACATATTTATAGACATTTACGTTGACTCATCTCTCAATTGAATTTATTGGAGAAAAAATTGTAATATAATTAGATAACTGTCATATACATACATATATGTACGCTTCATATGTATACGAGACTAAATATGTTGCGAAAATTCCGGTTGCGGAGGTTCCACGTGGGACGCAGCGGACTTCTTTTTGACCAACCAACGACGTCGGCGGTACACACACCAGCCATTAAGAACAATTAGGACTGCCACACAGGACACTAATATCACCGTAACAATTCCACCGGTTGTTTGAATCCACGGCCGGTCGTCTTCTTCCAAAACTGGTGGCTCTGAAGTGCTTCCAGAGGTGCTTACCAAACTGCTAATGCCATCCGTACCTGCAAAAAAATTTACTCATTGACAATAACAAATTCTGGAATTTACACAATAAAATTACAACTACAAATTTAAACGTCTTAGGCCATACTGCCGTCCGTCTCGAGAGAAAAAGAGTTCGTGGAAGAGGCTTTAGTGGAATAATCACCGGTGGGATTATCCGAAGATGTGGAACGCGTAATCCCCGACTTGTGGGTCGTCTCCCTGGTGGTAAATTCCGTCTTTGTAGTGGATTCCGGGCCACTCGTTGTCGTTGGGGCAAAAGGAATTTCGACAGTATGTTTTACGATGTTAGACATCGTGGACGGCTATATGAAAAAAAAAGTATTGAATTAATTTAATTAATTTACCAAACATTTTCTATACCTAAATTTGAGTACACCGACCTTAGCCAAAGTGCCATCTACAGTGACAACAACTCCGTAGTAAAAGCTTCCATTCTCCCTCGGATTCCTCTGCCAAATGATGAACCTTGCATCCAAGTCATCTGCCCCATCCGTCAGTTCCAGGACAACGCCGTCTGGAAGGTTTTTGGGGGAAAAGTTCTCCGTCTCCAAATTGTACAGGGTTTCCGCGTATTTGGAGCGGACGATGTTGTAGTTGACCACCACCTGATTCACCTTGTCCAGCCGGAGGATTCTGGATGAGGTGAGTGTAAATCGGAGGATTTTGCCCCCGTCACTTGAGGTGACCTCCAGGTCCCTAATTGCGGTCGCCACCTATAATTTTTTGAAACAATTTTTTAAAAGCGACTTTAGCCTGTTTACCAGCAATTGTGACCAGGGCTGGCGATTTTTAAACTAAAAAGTCTAGTTCCGATTTAAATTCTAGCACAAATGTCTTTCCGATTCAAATTTTAATTTGTTCATATCGGAGACAAAAATGCGATTCCAATTAATTCGTATTCATAACTAAAATTAAAAATTATGATTCTGATAACGATTCCTGGGCACAAATTTTACAATTTACTAAAACATGTATTCCACGGAAAATCATTTTTTTAAGCTTGTCCCTGGAGTCTGTTTTCTAAATCACTCAGTTTATCAGGGGTCCCATTATTCAAAGTTTTGAACATATGAAGCAAGCGAAAATAGTTTACAATTGTAAAAAACATCATTCTGTAAAGACATTTCCTCCGACATCCCTTAAAACGATCGCATTATAAAAAAATTTTAAATCGGAATTTTTATTCATTGAATTCTAATTACATTGTAGCACTGCAGTTGCAATTCCGATTCTGATACTAATTCTTTCGTGCACATAGAGTTAATCCATTTCAATTCTGATTCTAATTATCAAGAAATTCAATATAAATTCTAACTAAAAATAAAAATGCCGATTAAGATATTGATTTTGACCCCGAAATTCTCTCGTATTTAGAAAATATGCCTGGAACATACCGCGACAAAGCCATTTGTATTCTCCAGGGAAATATATCCGGGTAGCCTAACGGTCTTATTGTAATGCCGGGGATAGCATTCTTCCGTAATTTGGCCACTATTCCTTGCGGAAACCTCATCAAAAGAGGCGCTACATTCCTGCATGATCTCCGCGGACACCTCCAGAACGTAGGAAATCGTCCGTGGAAGGAAATTTACGGATTGGCATTCATAAGAGTAGTATTTCAATGTCCGTAGAAAATCTGCGGAAAGGATCCCTGTTGTCCATGCCCAGAGGAAAGCTGATGGAAATCGCTCACTCGTAGCCAATTCCGGGAAGAAATTTACGGAAAAGATCCCGTCGTTAGCCCTCAGATCGGGGAATCTCCCATTGTCCTTTAGCACAATCGTTGTATTTGTTCTGTAGTTCGTCCCCTTCCCGACTATTCTTGCCCGGACTTGCACATTCGGGATTTGCTTCCCTCCCTTGGGGCTGCTGACGTGGGCGTAAATGGCAAAGGGCGTCACCGCCAGAGGGAGTTGCTCATAGTTGACGACATTATTCAAGGCAGACGTGGAGAGGACGATGTTCAATTCGGGGAAGGATTCATTGTAGGCCGTGATTTGCAAGTAGCAAGGCACTTCCGGCATATTGGAGAAGAAATGAAACTTTATTGTGGTTGCTGGTTCCTGTAAAAATGCATTAGTATACACCCTTAACATTTGACCTGGCTCAAAATGTTGCTTTATTTGTACTCATTTATTTGGACACCAAGCAAATTATGGGCAGTCAAAATGGGGCAAATCAGAAGCATAGAAAGCATCTGAAAAAGTACGTTCCAGACCATTTTATGTCATTTTTAGTTAGTTTTAGACGCGTTAAGATCCATTTGTAGAAACAAATAAAGCATAATTGAATCATGAAAAAAAGTATAAAAAGCACAATCCCAAAAAATGGGGGTAAAATCAATGAAATTCATGAAAAATTTTAATTTTGTGCAAGAAAAAGCACGCAATTACTGTAATTCGTTGAATTTGAGCTCCAAATCGGCAGATTTGTTAAAAATATATCAAAAACTAGCCTATATGGTTAGTATAAAATACTTACTTTCTACTCGAAAAAGCGTTATTCTTGGAAAATAATGAAAATTATTTAAAGTATAATTTGTTCCGGTTAAATGACAATTACCTATTTAAAGAATAATTGTTTTCGGCAAAATCACAATTATTTAAAGCATAATTGTTTTTGGTAATATCATAATTATTTAAAGTATAATTTGTTCCGGTAACATCATAATTATTAAAAGTATCATTTTTTCTGTAAAGTCGTAATTATTTAAAGCATCATTCTTTTCGGTAAAATCATAATGATTTAAAGCATAATTTGTTTATACGGTAAAATCATGAATCATAATTATTTAAATAAAGCATAATTTGTTTATACGGTAAAATCATGAATCATAATTAATTAAATAAAGCATAATTTGTTTTGGTAAAATCATAATTATTTAAAGCATAAATTTTTTCGGTGAAATCATAATCATTTAAAGTTTCATTTTTTTCGGTAAAATCATAATATGTTTAGCAATAATTAGCATAAAAGTTGGCTTGTCCTAAAAGAGATAATTAAACTTCCAAAAATAATAAAAAGGTAGTCATACGGGATTTTCTAGGTTGTAAGTGAAAGAGTACACGTGGGGAAAATTTCTGTCTTCAAGAGCAAATTGGCTCCTTTTAGTAAAGACAAAATCCTTGACTTCCTCCTCATTGATCCGCAAATAAGTACTTTTATGTTTCAATGGCAAGTTATCCTGAATCGTGGTCAGATCCAACCGGATTTTTGTAATGGGAGATATGACCGGGAATTCATAAAGATGCTCCTGCTCCACGTGTCCTTCCCATGCCTATATTTTGGCAATTTGACCCAATTCAGGTGATTTTAAAATTAAATTTTAATTACATTTTCTCCACAAAAAACTTACCACAATCGGTTCAAGGCGCTGCTCTGCCAGATGACCTGATTGATCATAAATTTCCCGCAGGCGGTCAAAGATCATTTCCACCTTTTCATCGATCTCCCTCCCAGACGTAATTTGGAGGGTCATTCCAGAGGAAATGCCCGCCAGGTACTCCAAATGAAGGGGTACGGCCTCGGCGGGCGGAGCTATTTCCAGGGCAAATAACCGGGTGTTGGACTCTTCCAGAGCAAATTGGACTCTCGACTCCAGAGCTAGTGCCTCCAGATAGAATTTCCATTCCCAAATAATCGGATAATATTTCCAGTAATAAATATAATCATGGTGTCCCGTAGATTGCATTAACTGATGACCCTTGACAACGAGAATGACCCCTCCAGTCTCCCTGCTCGTCTGGCGGATCATCTCCGTCGTGTCAATGATAGCCTGGCCAAAATCTATGTAGGGGACCACCACCCGTGCAATGGGAATGGTCCTATTTTATAATGTAATTCAAATTCAAATTATTGTTTTTCAATTGTATTCAAATTATTTTAATACTGAAATATTTAACCCTTAAAAATGTATTTCATCAAAGTACAAAAAAAATTACAGAAGGAAAAACTCTCTATCATAGAGTCGAGGAAGGATTTTTTGACCGCTTTTGAGGTCACTGTAAGGTGGGTAGGTATTCATGCCTGCGATGAGATCTTTTGGCAATTGGGCTTCCATTTTCAACAATACACTTTCCAATACGTCGTCCGGGGAGAATGGAATATCCTACTGGGCAAGAATCAAATTCGAAATGTTCGTAAATGACAATTAAGGTACGCAAAATCCACACACAGTACTAGATCAAGTCAAAAACTCTTAAAAAATATTTCGTGTAAAAACATTTTGTGATTTTTTAGGGTTATTTAGAGATTTTGAGATGCCTTAATATTGATTTTTTACCTTTACAAAAATATATATAAACAATTGAAGACGGCAAAATTCAAAAAGCAAGCTTTCAAAAAAAGGGGGGAAATAGTAAAAATAAATCCTGTAAATAGCTGAATATTGTAAATAGTTGTAATTTGTGTAACAGAAGGCACAAAATTATTATGATTCATTAATTTTGAGTCCAAAATCTCCATATCTCTGGATATGCACGAATAAATACCCTCAATTTAATGTAGAAAAAACATTATTTTTAGGCAGAATTAAAAGAAAAATGCTGTGCCAAAATTTTGTTTTTTGAAGCATATACGGCTAGATTTTGTCATAAAAACCATTTGCACATTTTTTGAAGCATATATAAATAAGGAAATTTTTTGTCATAAAGAGCATGTGTATATTTTATAAAGCATATAAATGTGGCTAAGTTTTGCCGTAAAACGGATGTGCATATTTTTTAAAGTATATGATGTTAATTGTTGAAATAAAAAAGCATGTGTATATTTTTTAAATCATATAAGACTAAAACATTTCCCCACAAAAAACATAATAATGCATCTCCGTATCGTAAAAAGCAAAAGTTGACTTGTTCTGCACTCTATTTTTAACTTCCGCCATAATTTAATTAATTAAATTACCGTTTTTAATTACCGTAATTTTCAAAATATACTGTATAATTCATGTGTAGGCGTAATACATATGTACATGTATGTATAAATAACATTACCCAGGAATAAGTGCTTCGGTCCACCAAGAGGTAAAGCACGGGGGAAGCCACGTGCTTTGTACAAGAAAATTTAAGCTCCGAAACCACACTTTTGGTATCAACAACAGCACGGAAATCCGGACAACTCCGGATCACTTCTACAGTGCTGCGATAATTACAAAACAAATTTTGCTTGTTCGGCGCTCTCTGATCGTGATTGAAGGCGTTACAAAAATATTCGGTGGAGTCCAGCCAATGATAATTCATTAGGGAAGTGGTGGCATTTTGATACAGAGATGGACTGAACCGGCAATTATTATCTTCCACAGGATTGCATCGATTGGCACTGACAAAACATTTAAATCACGTTGCATTTATACATCATTTGGATAAAAAATTAAATATAAACAAATTTGCTATTTGTAAACCCAACAATTGCTTTTTCATTGGGTTAAAGAAGCAAAATGTCTTTTCAAAACATGTAAAAATGAACAAGACGCAGAATAAGAGCGGCATCTAACGGCATTTTTCTACAACTATACCCGTTAAAAAACTCTCCCCGGATGGTTTCATCGGAGCATCCGGTGAGTTTCGGATCCTTTTCGTCAAAATCCGGGTAATATGCATAAGGGAATTGCTCATCTTCGGGGTCTCCGTATTCTTCCCAAACGCCCCAGCGGAATCGGGCCCACAAAGATAATAATTGCCGCCCTGAAAATACAAAAAGTGCCATCAGTAACTCTGATCTGACGTCATTCATTTTGTTCTGTATAATCATTTTTACACCAACGTCGTCTTAAGCATGTGGTTAAAAATTAAAAGGAAACAATACGCACAAGGAGCGTCTTGACCGGCTTCAAATTCGAAAAAATCTGGAGGAACTTGAATAAATTCTCCCGGCAAGCCGCACAAGGTCGGATTTTCCACAGAAGGAGCCTGGACATTAGGGGACACCCGGATGTCACCAGCCGTATAGTCACCATTGCTAAATGGAAAGAGCAATATTGACAAAGTTTTCAATTTAAAAATGATGCTTTGCAATTTAAAATGCATTTCAAAGTAAACCAAATGCGTCCCCACTTGGATTCAGTGCAAATGTCAGAAGGGATGTCCCAGCCTCTGGGGATAATCACGTTCACAGATTTAATCGAAAATATTCCCGTGGATCTCTTCATTTCGTCGGACAACCTCAAGAACGTTTTCTGTGCATATGAATTTAAAATAAGAATTAAATAGCATTTCAAGCACCCAAAATTACAAGTTACAAAATACCTACATATTGAAATATAGTCTTACTTTAACATGTACAGTGGAGACTCTCTATAGCAAGTCTCTGCATTACAACATTTCTCTATAACAATATTATTTTTCCAGCCCTTCAACAACTTTTCCCTGTAATAATATTTTTCGTCATTCCCTTTAGTGTTGTTATAGAGAGACTCCACTTTGTGGGGAC
This sequence comes from Disparrhopalites patrizii, assembly GCA_034698585.1. Taxonomy (NCBI): domain Eukaryota; kingdom Metazoa; phylum Arthropoda; class Collembola; order Symphypleona; family Sminthuridae; genus Disparrhopalites; species Disparrhopalites patrizii. The sequence continues at coordinate 1,523 of JAQGBT010002810.1, read as the reverse complement.
AAATCTTGTTATTATCCCGAATATAAATTTCTCTAAAACAACATTATTCGTCCTTTCCTTGAATGTTATAGAGAGAATCCACTGTACCTATGTATATTGTACATACCATTACATATTTGCATCATGTGTGCCCTTAAAGTAATGGACAATTAGCTCAAAAAATAACCCTTTTCTAACCTTTATTTGCTCCAAGTACACACCAGGCTCTCCATGATACGTGTTGGGATCCACATTAACCACCAGGTCATATTCCCCGACCTCGGAAAGGCGCACTCCCTCCGTAAAAAGTGGAGTAAAAACCAACAATAGGCAAGCAAAACTTGAACCACAGACTTGCATTGTGAACATCCATTCATGAAATGATGTACCTATTTTAAAGCAGGGAATGATCAAATGATCCGGAAAATGTACTATATATGTAGTAATCTCTTGACATAAGTTCTTGGAAATCAGAAGGATAATTTCGGGAGAAGATGCAGCAGGTGATGAATTAAGAAAAATTCACACGAGTTATCCATCGTCCAATAGATCTTTTACACGTTTTGAATTTTAAGTATATCCTGTATTCACCATATCAATTTATCTGCTGTAATAATATTTAATATTAATTAAATAACATTTATTATAGTGATAATGAATATTCCAATACATCTGCAGTGTAGTTGGTGAAACTGTTTTCCTTGGAAAGAGTGAATATGGCGTTGAAATGCAGCTGTTCAGTTTCCTGTTCCACTCCAGAATTTCCAGGAGTCTATATTTCAATGACCTAAACGGACTATGGGAAAGTTGTCGGGTGTTTTCTTCGTAATTAAATTATTTGTATTCATGTATACGTAAAATATATGGTCGTGGGAAATTAGCAGAAGGTGTACAGATCAAGAATCGCCAATTGGTTTGATATATAGGTATTTATTTATGCACATGTACATATGCATGCAAAAATTACATTTATTTCATATTAATTTAATAATATATGTATTACAATTAGCAGAATTTGTCGATTGTCGACAGAATTATTAACAGAATTTGTTGAACAGATTTATTAAAAGAAATTGTCGAACAGAATTACTAACAGAAATTGTCGAACAGAATTATTAACAGAATTTGTCGAACAGAATTATTAACAGAATTTGTCGAACGGAATTATTAAAAGAAATTGTCGAACAGAATTATTAACAGATATTGTCGAACAGAATTATTAACAGAATTGTCGAACGGAATTATTAAAAGAAATTGTCGAACAGAATTATTAACAGAATTATTAACAGAATTTGTCGAGCAGAATTATTAAAAAACATTGCCGAACAGAATTATTAGAATTATTAGCAGAATTCGTCGAACAAAATTAGTAAAAGAAACTGTCGAACAGAATTATTAACAGAATTTGTCGAGCAGAATTATTAACAAAATTTGTCGAACAGAATTATTAAAAGAAATTGTCGAACAGAATTATTAAAAGAAATTGTCGAACAGAATTATTAACAGAATTATTAACAGAATTTGTCGAGCAGAATTATTAAAAA
>JAQGBT010002809.1:0-22271 GCA_034698585.1 Disparrhopalites patrizii | reverse complement strand
AAAAGGAAAAAGGAGAAGAATAAGAGGAAAACGGAGGACATAAAAGGAAAAAGGAGAAGAATAAGAGGAAAACGGAGGAAATAAAAGGAAAACTGGAAATCAAGGGGAATGAAAGTTTTTCTAAGAAACCCAAGCCCAAATAAAGAAGATGAGGAAAATCGGAGAATCCATAGGGAAAACGGAAATTAAGAAGAAAATGGCAACGTCATGGGAAACGCACAACTAATTAGAAAGCAGTACACATGAGAGAGGAAATGGACACACAATACAAGGCAAATACTGCGGGACTTTAGCATGAAGGCAAAATCGTCATCATACGTGTTGGATTGCAGGGCACAAAAGAGAGAAAGAATGGTAGAAACATGGGGGAAATTTAAAGTCGTAATAAAAACAGGAGAAAGGAGAAAGTGTGGAGAAAGTTGCATACAGAAAGATGAAAGCGACAGAAAAAGTTTAACTCAGGTAATAAAAACATATTCTTGTATATTATACGTATAGCTATAGGTAGGTGCTTGTATGAATATAAGCCATTTAAAAAGGGTAAATGTTTGCTTTAATAAAAAGACCGTGGGTGGATCAAAGGAGGTTGAAAACAGAATGTAAAGCAGCCTCCTACCTGAAGTCATCAGGGAGACCTTCACAACAGCAAATGAAAGTCATTTACGAATTGATATGCGCAGCATAGGCACACGCTTTTTACGTTGAATTCATTTGACTTATTATGTAGATTTTTTCTGTGTTGCTTTCAAAGATACTTTCCCCCCAAAAAATGCTACCTGCAGACTTACAAAGGCAGGAGTGTGTAAAAATAGGCGACAACATCAAAATACCAGGAATTAAAAAAATTAATCACGGGCTTCCCTTTGTAAATACATATAATGTGCTGAAGATGACATAAACGGAGAGATGAGAGCTTTTCATTTTTCATTATGTTTTACTTGATTCTGTAATCTGATATACCGGGATGCCACCGAGATAGAGAACATTCTTCCAGAAAATGCCACCGAGCCATTTACTCTGTATTGTACCTGTATGCCTTTTCCTATACTTTTCAGGAAATTGGAACTCTCGTCCCGATCTGATTTGTCTTTTGTGGTGTCATGTGTAGTGGATTTACAATGAGTATCCGAGAAGCACGTGTATTTACGGAAAAAAAATACCATGTGGGTATTAATTATTATACTTAGGTATTAATTACATCTTGGAAATATTATCAGTTCGTTTTAACGGGATTCACTCTCGAGGGAAAAGTCAGTTGGAGCTAGCACAGTCAAGAAGTACCTACATAAGAATTGCATTATCTAAACACTATACATAATACTAATTCATCGGTGGAAAAGAAATTTTTTATTTGACTTTCGTGCCTTTTGCAAATGTAGCTCAAATGTATGAAAAATCCAATTTTTTAATGAAAATGTTTTTTATCAGATTAAAGATTACAATTTGTTATTGTTTTTATTTTGGGTTAGATTAGCAATTACCTATTACCAGTAGGTACTGTGGATAAGAGTGATTAGATTTTTATTTTTACATTCATTATTTTTAAAATAGTGCAACTAAATCAATAATGATTAATCCAATTAGATTAACTAATCGAATTATCTAATTCTAAAATAATTAACACATTAACTGATCAAAATGCAATTTCAGTGAATTAAATCCTACTTATAACCGTAAGAAGCACATAACTCTCGAAATTATTGGTAAAACTGGAATGATTTGGCTCGAAGTTTTTTTTAGAAGTAATAAATACTTTTTCAATCTAATCCATTTGTAGTATATTGAAATTAATTATTAAAATTAATACTCCATTGTGGTCCTTTTTAGATTAGGGATTAACGATTAGTTTAATAAAATTATAAACTCAGCGATTAGAATTAGGAATTAGGTAATTGGTAACTGGTCAACTGCAAGACTGCAAGTGCACTTTCCCGATTTTTAAACTCATCAGCCAAGTTTCCGTTACAAAATTTCAATTTCCCCCCTGAGAATAATTTCAACTGAAACCAGCTTTAACTTTTGCTTTAACAATTACTGTTTGGTTTTCACCCGAAACAAATTTTTACCTTTCTAGAAAATATTTAGTGAAGCAAGATGAATTTTGCACATGTTCCCAAAGGTGACATATTTTATGTTCCAAAAGGTGACACAGTATATTTTTCTCATTCCCTAAGCATCTATATATCATTAACGGTGGCCGTCTAACTGGTGAGGACCAAAATCTGGACGGTGAGGCTGGTGATGATGTTGAATAACGTTAAAAGTGTGAGGCGCTGGATAATATACAAACTCCCCACTTTAATCCCCAATGGCGGAAATGCTCTCAATGTCCGTCGATCCTTGTCACTCACAGCCGCGGTCCAGGACTTGACAAATTTCTTGCTCCAGTAATTACCGTTCCTCAACAGTTTATAAATCCTATTCTCAATCCAGAAAAAGAGGACGGCCCACAAGGCAAAATTGGGATAGAGGAACATGGGGAGGATGGAATAGCCTCGGAGGGTTAGGAGGTTAGGACAATACTAAGGATGTGAACTGAGATATTATAGACGACAAAGATTGGGAAGAATCCCCGGGAATTGCAGTCGTTGTACTGAATATGTATTGAGGATTTGAATACTCCTAAAAATTTTTATGGCGAGTCTCGGACGTTCCGTAAGCCTTTTATTTGCGCCGAATCTGAAATTGCCCATAATAATTAGCGATATAATGACACAAAATTTTCATTAGCATTTGGACAGCCAAACAAATGTGAAAATGTTCAGACGTTGAAAGATTTAGCAAAAAATATATTTTAGATATATTTAATTATAGGAGACCTATAGATACAGAACACCTTTAGCTGCTCATTACCCGCCTTGGAAATTGAGCCATTTTATGTGGGCATTATGTCGCGTACGAAATAATAGGTAAATGACAATATGCTACCAACTTAATGCTCATTACCCATTACATATCCCCCAACAAGATTCCATACGAGAAAAAATTCCAATGTGCCTACTCTATGTATGTGCAGGTTGCGTGCTGTTATAACAAGATTCCGTTATAGAAAATTGGGTGAAAAAATAATAATATTAATTAATCAAGACCGATTCCACCTTATAGCTTTATAATTTAATAAAATATATCAAATTTTACGTAATGTTACTAAAAACGTTGGATTTGCGTTGAAAAAGGAATAAATTTATGTTATTGAAAAGTTCAAGTGCTGTTATAGAGAAAACGTTAATGTTAAGGGGGTACTTGATGGTGGCTGAATGCTGTTACAGTCGAACCTCTCTATAACGGTTTCCCTTAAATCAGCATATTTTCGCCGTTATAACGAAAAACCGTTATAAAGAACAGAAATTTCTATGTTAACAATTGGAGAAAGTTTTTGAGGGAAGCATTTTCAGTCACCGGTATAGAGAGAAAACCGTTATAAGGGAGCCCGTTATAGAGAGGTTCGACTGTATAGCAAGGAAATGCTGTTATAGTGAGAGAAATAGGGTCTAGGGAAGGAAAAATCCTTCTATCATAGCAAAATGCAGTTATATAGCAAGTACTGTTACAGAAGGAGCCGTTTACATTATAAAACTACCGGGAGTCTCCCAGGATGCTGCTATAGTAAGAGTGCTGTTATAGAGAGAGCTGTTGTCGTAGTGAGAGTCGACAGTTAGGGGCAGTATTTTTGGCGAAGGAAAAAAAAAGGTGGCAATAAATACATAGTTGGACAAAATCAAGAGCGACGGAGGCCGGGCCAAGCGCGTCCGGAAAAAGCCACTGACGTCAAAGTTGAATAAAAATGTACTAGTCCTTAAATAAATTTTCAGCGAATTCAAAAAATATCAGTAAGTTAAGAAAATGGGATATTAAATTTGGCTTCTAATTTATTTATGCATACAAGTAACGTGCAATGTAAGAGCGCTTGAATCGACATTCAAGTCCAATAGAAATTAATAGAAAAACAATCTATAAATTCGTAATTTTGTTCTGCAGGAGAAGAGAGCGAGTTTATAGTACGCATTACCATTTAGCATAATTTCCTCCGGTCACATGTGTGTGTGTATGCAAACAAATATGGTATAAATAACTAAATAATAATAACTAAATAATAACTAAATAAATAGTAATTAGGAGTCGAAAACTTCCCTGCGGGACGGCTAACCGTTCGCGCTTTTATTTGCGCCCTATTAAACGCAATTGTTTTCCGAACGTGACCAATTTGTCAACCACACTGAACTCGAGACCGAGCACTAATATATTCAATGTAAATACTGGGAGCCCGGTAAATTAAGTGATTTTAAGTATTTAATTAATTATCCCATTCTTTCTGGATGACCAGACGGGCGTCGACATTATTCACAAAGCGTCAGAAAAGAACGCTAGGAAAGACGTCACTCTCTCAAAATTTTCCGGTATTAATTTTTCCTTTTTTCAGTAAAATTTGATGGTTGTTTAAACATATAGAGTCATCAAGTATGCATTCAAAATTAACAATAAGGTTGCTTGGTACTTATTTTAATTTCCAACACTTGTTCAACGTGAGTCCATACGTGTGGAACAAACATAGAATGGCCCTACGTGTGAGTTCTTCCATATTTTACTGGACATTAGTGATTTGTACTTACGTCTGGTTACTGGGGACGACCGCTTGGATGCTGTACAATGCCCGGATAGGTCTACGCCCAGAAGTGAGACGCTCCGTTACCGGGAAAGTTCTGGACTTTATGCTCGTTCAATTTATGTACATGACCAGTCTGATGCATACGAACAATTTGTGGAACAAACGTCGGGATTTGATGGTTTACCTCAACAATTATTTCAGCTTCAATTTAGCCACTGCCGGTAAAGTTAATTTTTTTTGTATCCAATTGGGTGTATAGTTCTGTACTTCAAAAATGCTCGTTCAAATCAGGAATATGCATATACAGTGAAGTCTCTCTATAACCACATTCAAGGGAAGGACGAATAATGTTGTTATAGAGAAATGTTGTTACACAGAACTGCATAATGTTGGGGCTAAATTATACTAAATTACAAAACACCCATTTTAAATTGGGTTACTGTTGTAGAGAAAATGGGAACCGTTATAGAGAGACTCGATTGTACATACATTCATATAGTGGAGTCCCTCTACAACAACATTCCAAGGAAGGGTGAATAATGTTATGGAGAAATGTTGTTACACATAACATGAATAATTTTGGGGCAAAATGATGCTACAGTACAAAAGTCCAATTTTAAATGTACATACATAGGTACCTCTGTAGGTATTTGCGTGGGTTTTACTTTTTACGTTTTTACTGATTACAGAATTTTATTTGAAAATTGATGATTTGGCTCCAGCGCGGTGTTTAGTTTCACCATTTTGCCCACTCAAAAAATTATTGTTGTTATAGCGAACTTCTAACACACGTTGGGGAAATAAGTATATTGTTACAGAGAAATGTTGTTATAGAAATATTATTATGTATATGGAACAAGTTCATAAATTGCTATGGGGGAATGATAAATCTTGCTACAGACAACATGTTGTTTTAGAGAGGCTTGTTATACAGAGATTGCTATAGAGAGACTGCACTGTAATATTATATATTAGTAATTTTTTTTTTTGTGGCGCAGTTCAATTGACCGGTCACGAACATCCCGTGGAGAAGGACGGATGCGAAAAATTTCTTATGCTGGCACTCTACAGCTTGTGCATAAGTAATTGGATGATGCCAGCCCTCTTTTGGCGGGATCCCGGGAATCCTCGGTATATTTTCCATTTATTCGGCGATAAGAAGAACACTGCCGCCGTCGTTGTTTGGGGTTTCTGCGAGATGTATTACATCACGGGTGGCTGTGCTATCTTGTGGCAAGGATTCATCCTGGTTTGGACCTACACCCGCAGCTCCACCTACTGGCTCCAGCAGCTCCAGTAATTTGTCCATCTAACTACGGTTGATATTTCCAAACATTTTCATTTAAAGTCGTCATGTCGTCATTTAAGTCTCATTTTTCCCAGATTCGGTGCTAACAAAACCCTGACGAAACGGCCTCATTTGGTCATAAAGGTATATAAAGGTCATAAATATATTTCGAGGTGTCCAAATGCTCAACATCCAATTCAATGACTGCAACGCCCGGGTTTTCTTCCCTTTATTCGTCTACCAAACAATCTCCGTGCATGTCATGTGCATTGTCTTGGCCATCAAGGGCTATTCCATCCTCCCGGGTTTCCTCTATCCCATGTACCCCTTTTGGGCTATGTTCTTCTTCGTCGTTGAGAATATCATCTACAAGCTCCTGGGGAATGTCAATACATCCAGTCGGACCTTCGTCAAGTCCTGGAGTCCGGCCGTGAATGACAGGGACAGGAAAACTCTTCGGGCATTCCCGCCCCTCGGCATTAAAGTGGGGAGTCTGTACATCATTCAGCGCCTCACACTACTCACACTTTTTCACATTATCACCAGTCTCACCGTCCAAATATTACTTGTTACCAATTAAAAGCATTTATATGTAATTATTATCCTTGATTAAAATAAAGGTAAGCAGCATCATCCGTCCAGCGAGCAAGAAAAGCAGCGCTAATTTGTGAATCTAACAACTTTTCATGTTTAAACGTTTCAGTAATGAAAAGCGTTGCGACTTGGTGTGACGTTAGGCACCTTTGTAATTGTTTGAGTTTCTTGGACCATTTATTGGCTTATAATTATTAAATAATTATTAATTTCCAGCAATAATTAATAAATACAGTGAATGCTACTTGTCAAAATTTTGTAGCTTATTATGTATACTTATTTCCGTAATGAAGTAATTTACACCTCAATTAGATTACAGCATCTGTGAGGACTTGTTTCTTTCTATGCCTGAAAGCAAAGGCGTTAATAAGATGCGTTTATACAAGAAGAGGGTGTTTAAGGAATTTAGTATTTATTTAGACTTTAGTCAATCCAAGAGCCAGTCACAGACTGCCTTTAAAGTTTGAAATTTACTCCTTGTATACACGAATCCTCATTACGTCACTTATCCCTTTTACACAAATATTCCTTTCATTATTCATAGTTACAGGTACACAAATTATGCTTTACATATTATTCATAATCCCACAAATCCTTCGTAATCATGTAATCAGAATGCAAAAGCACCTTCTCCCGGTCTAAATAAGGATACGATGGAGCCAAGATACGAAAGTGTGTTGGAATTGGAATAATTAATTTTGGCTAAATATTTTTTCGGGTATAAAAGCGGTTCTTCCTATAAAAACTAATGATGTCTATAATAATACCTTAATTACTTTTGTTGAGAGGCTAGAATTTACTTCATCTCGAATTTCTTTCCGTTTAATCTAATTTAGTAAGTATTTAATGTTTTATGTATATGTACATAGGATTACTATGTATTGTATGTATCTATGGTATCTGTATATATATACACATACCAGCGGTGCCCAAACCTGTGACCGCGGTCACAAATGCGCCAACTGAGAATTTTTTGTGTGCCCACGACCATGTTTGGGCCCATGGCAAAAATGACCACTTTTCAAGCAGAATGAAATTTATATATATTATATAAGAATTTAATAAATTTATATATGTATACTTGTATACATACGTGTGAATTGTGGGCAAATACAGCACGTATAAAATATGCACATCATAACATGCAATGGAATTAAGTCTGGTGGAGGAATTCCTTCAAGCGTACCTGTCTGGCCGGCGGAAATCACTGCGAGCGCGTTGTGAAAAGTTGGATCAGTGGTGCTAGGTTTATGATAGGTTAGCTCCGCTGGCGCTGTGTATTTTAACTGCCGAATTTCATTGCGCAGTTAATGCAGCTGAAAACAGCGTTGTGCTCAGACCGACTGCTTTTTATGGAAATGTTACAGAGCATCTGGTGTGCCGAGAAATATACATACATATGTTTCGAGCTAATTGTTTAAAATTTAAATTGCTCAGAAACATCACAACGCAGCAATTCATTGCACCGCAGAAATTTTACGTTTGTGACCGCGAGAGTGAACTAGTTGGGCACCCCTGACATATACTATACGTACTTATACAAGTTAAAATCAGTTCTGTAATTAAAATAATGCAATCTTAGTCAAAATCTGTACAACTATAGAAATCCAGCGAGAAAATGCACAGGGAAAGAGCTTCTAATTTAAAGCGAATGCTTTTCACCTTCAACGTCCTTTGCTACGTAAACGTGTTTCTGTTTCCAGGACGAGATATTCGCATAAGTAGGATATTTACTAAAGTTATTTTAGTAAATATCCTACTTATTAATAGTTATTTTCCGCCATAAACTTTAGTAACGGTCCATGTGAGCTGAGACGGAAATTTTCCATTATATTAATGTGCACATTTGCGAAATGCTAATTCAGTCGCTCAAGACTTTCATCTCAAGAACGTTAATGACTTAAGAGAAAGAAAGGTAATTTTCCCGGTCTTATTTTGTAAATAGGAAAGCAATTAGCACAATTTGCTCTATCCATTAGAATTCTAATCGGTTAAAGGTCGACGGATTAGTAACAATAATGCTGATATCATACAATAATAATCTTTTGTACATACATATATGTAACGCTTACTGCCTAAATTGAACTCCCCACCTCTTTCCTTGGGATCTCACAGCGTATCAAGCGTCTTGGCAGAGGAGTAGTAATTTCAAGAAATTCCGAATTTCTGTATAAAATCTAGGATAAAAAGGAGCAAAATGCATTCCAAGTTGACGATGCGCTTGATTGGCGTCTATTTCAAAATCCAGCGCCTCACCGGGGTCAGCCCGTACATTTGGGATCCGAGGACGTACGCACTTCGGAAGAACAAATCTGTATGTTACTGGATACTGCTTATCCTGACGTTCTTCTGGTTGTGGTGGGTCGCCTGTTGGATGTCCTACAATGCCGTGATTGGCATCTCTCCTGGAGTGAAACGGCCCATTTCCAGCCAAGTGTTGGACTGGGTTTTTGCTTTCTTTCTCGTAATATGCTGTGTGAATTTCTGGAACAGCTTATGGTTAAATCGAAGGGACTCGATGGTGTACTGGAACAAATATTTTCGATTTAATATCCAAATTTCGGGTATGGAAAATGTTCTTTCCGCAAAATGTCTATAGCTAATAATACACTGAAAATCTTTTGCGTAGGTTGTGAAATTTTTCTTGTATTCGATTTTTTGGACTTTTTTTAATAACCATCTGAAATGTTCTGTAAATTAAGAATCTATTACTGGAAAAGCCCACCCTCTGCGGAAGGACGATTGCGAAGCATTTGTGGGCATAATTCTATTTACTTTGGTTGTTGGCTTTTGGGTTGTCGTGGTGCTTTTCTGGAGTGAACCAGGAAATCCTCGATTTCCGTTCCATCTTCTCTTTGATCAATGCAATCTTCTGGCGCAGATTGCTTGGGGATTTTTTGAATATTACTACTGGAACGGAGCTGGCAGTGTGACGCTCCTGGGATTTATTATTATATGGACGTACACTCGCAGCACCACCTATTGGCTGGATCAACTTCAGTGAGTTCATCAATTATTAAGTATAGTTTTTTAAAATTATTTTTACAATTTTTGAATAGCGACTTCGCGACTTGACTTCACATTTCAAATGATTTGTATTCCAGCCAAGAGACAAAAACAAATACGCTTTATTGCTGTATACCGACACATACATCCCTGTAGAATAAAAACTTGGACAGGATTATAGAGAAAAAAAAAACAATTTTCGTTTTTTTTCAGATTCGGCAAAAACAGCGCCTTGACTAGGCGTCCAAAGCTGGTCATCCAAACTTTTAGAGGCATTCAGATGCTGAATATTCAGTTCAACGACTGCAATGCCCGGGGATTCTTTCCGCTCTTCGTATTTTATAATATCACCTCTCATGTGCTGTTCATTGTCGTGAGCGTCAGAGGGTATTCCATCCTCCCCTTTTTCATCTATTTCGTGTTTCCCCTGTGGGCTGTGGTTTTGTTCTGGATTGAGAATCGGATCTACAAGATGTTGGGCAATATCAATTATTTGAGCCAGAATTTTGTTAAATCCTGGAATGCGGCTGTCTCCGACAAGGACCGACGGACATTGAGGGCATTTCCGCCTTTGGGAATTAAAGTGGGGAGTTTGTACATTATCCAGCGCCTCACGCTTTTAACGTTATTCTACATCATCAGCAACTTGAGTGTCCAAATTTTGCTCCTCACTAGCTAGGCCGCCACCGTTGATATAGACCCGAGGACGCGCATATGTAGATTATTAATAAATTACATAATTAATTTAGTAATTTTGACATAATTAAGAAAATTTGTTTCAGCATCAATAATTAAAGATAATGGCGTACCCGCGCGTGCATTTCTAGTGCAGGTATTTAGGCCAAAATATGATTACTTCCTACAATTTCAGAGCAGATCTGTAATTACAACAATGTCTTGAGCACTTTAGCCAAACATCCGGCGAGAACCTGAGAGGCAATTTATAGCAAAAGCGCGTCGGCAATAAATTTAGCCGTTCCCCTCATGAAACGTTTCACCTTTGAAGCACGTTAGTCACCAAAAACGGCTAATAGTTTAATTTTTCTTGGGTGATTTGCACAATATGTATATGGAAAATAACTGTATGCATTATTAAGTTGCAGTAATGCGTTTGACATGTGAGCCTCTTTTCCATTATACTATTACGCATCACAAGCCACTAGGTTGTGTATTAATTTAATAATTATTTCCTACTTTTAAGTACGAAGGATTTGGAAGCAAAAGTAGCTAAGTCTTTAATTTTCAAATCCAGAGTTTTCCCACATAAGTCATATCTATATGGCTACTCTAATCCTCAGCTGTTTTAGGTTTTTCAACGCAAGAATCCAAAATGACACCATGCCGGCAAGAAAAAAAAGTTCAGGTGTGAAAGGAGTAAAGTCCACTGGTGCTTTGGTTTTGGTAGCAAACGGCAACAAGTCCAAATTAACAGAAATCCGCTCACAGAATGGGATTAAACTTGAGTAGTATCAGTTATCTGTATAATGGTAGCACCTCTTCGTTATGCCTTGCACATAAAGAAAAGAGAAACTTTTCGTGGCGTGATGAAAGCCTGCCATTGCTACGTGTCAAGTTGTATTCTGAAGTTTGATTAAAACTATATACTAATAATAAAAGCTTCTCTTCTCATGCTGTCCTCTACACAATGTTTGCAAAATCCAACATGCGTTCCCTGGTCGTAGTAACTATAAATGCTCCTATTGGGAACAGTTTACAAACCACTTTTTGTCAGAACTATAATTCATGGAATCAGTTGCACTTCAAATATAATAATTTAGCTTTAGTCGCAATGCAAACTATATACACTCGCAAAAAGGGTGTAAACAATTATTTTGCCACTAAACAAATTACAATAAATCGCAATACTGAGGTAAGATAACCTTCAGAGGTGAACACAGGATTACTATATTAGGACACGAGGGTACTAAGTGCACACTATGAACACTGAATTTTATCATTACTTCTGTTGCTATCCTACAATTAAATTTTTCACTCCATCATTATCAGTAAACGACCATAATTACCCATAATCATCTTTGTTATCATAAGGCCATCAATTTCACCATCAACCTTCATGTGCATTTGCATTTTGCATAATATCCTTCCTATAATAGCTTCCACACTGACGTTGGTTACTGAATTCTCATAATTTCGACACCCGGATCAACTTTCAATATTAAAAAAAACATAATACTTAAAATAACGTCGTTATATCGCTTGGACTACCCGTATTTTCTTCGAAACGTGTTATGAAGGTTGGACAATGACATTGACCATTTAAAAAATTTAATTGACTGTTTTAAACTTATATTTGTTTTTATGTTTTAGGTCTTCAAATGGCTTCGTCGTTTACTGTGTCTCAACAAATCCAGTACGCTGGTAACTCATTCCGTACATTCTGTGAGAATTCCGGATTCCACTACGAATCGGGAAACTTCTTCCTGGACGGTGAGCACGGGGAATCGTATTAAAGAAGACAAAGTGCCGGATTTTGGAGGACCAAACAGGAGGCCCGACTACTCGTTTGCTTTCCCCGACCCTCAGACTACCCCGCCGTCCTCTCGCTCTTCCTATAGCTCTCACACTTACCGTTCCGAATGCTCCTTCCTTGCTTGCTTGCATGACCGTTGTGGCTGTGACGATGACTGCTCTTGCCGTTGCAGTAGTAGCGACTGTCCTTGCGGTTGCAATGGCTATACATCCTGATAACTCAGGTAAATGCGGTCAGGGAACCAGAATGTCGCCTCAAATCAGTGGAAATTACGAAACCTCACCCTTACGATCCAATCCTTTTGAGCCATACCAGGGACGCGGATTCAGTTTGTACGTTTGAAGACGCCACATGACAACATTTTCATCGCGTTGCAAAGACAAGTCGTACACATTATTCAGACCAAAACTTATAATTCAAGGAAACAAATTGCATAGCAGTTTTAATTTGGCATGGATTGTATCATTGTATGTATGTAATGTTTTCGGGATAACGGATTGGGATTATATGCTAACAATGCATCCCTAAATATTTTTAACTGTGAGATTTAGTTTTTGCAACTGTTGTCTTTTTGTCCTAAAACGCCTAAATACATCTCGAGTATGAGTAAATACACGGATAATACAATCATGTATACCATGAACTTTTATTACGCATCTAAAAAAATCAATCAGGTCCGACTCTACCGGGCTAAGTTGTGGCGACATTTCCACAAGTTCCATGCGAATTTTTGGATAAATCAGACACTCGGGATTCTCGTTTTAACAGCATGTTCAATAGAGCATCAGTAAATTCCCAGCAGCTTGTATATGGAATACATATACAATGTACAATGTCCGGGGATCCTTCCCGCTCTTTGTCTTGTATAAAATCTCCTGCCATGTTCTGTGTATGTATTGTCGTGGGCATCAGAGGGTATTCCATCCTCCCCGTGTTCATTTATCCCATGTTTCCCCTGCGTGGTCCGTGCTATTTTTCTGGGTTGAGAACAGGATCTATAAGATGTTGGGCAACGTCAATTATTTGAGCCAGCATTTTGTGACATCCTGGAATGCGGCTGTCTCCGACAAGGACGGACGGACATTGAGGGCATTTCCGCCATTGGGAATTAAAGTGGGGAGTTTGTACATTATCCAGTGCCCCACGCTTCTCACTTTAGTCTACATCATCAGCAATTTGAGCGTCCAGATATTGATCCTCACCAGTTAGGCCCGCCACCGTTAATGATGTATACCCATCCTGGAATACGCACATGCATTCGGTATGAATAATCCTCCTAGTTATTTAAAACAATTCAAATAATTAATGAATTTGTTTAGATGACAACTTTGTTGACCTCTGGAGGTCATACTCAAAAGGTTACACATTTTGGTTCAATTTAAACATGATTTTTAGATACATTACAAACATTATTAAAAAAAGTCCGCGTTCATTTGTCCAAGTTTTCTCCGTGATCCAATGCTACACATATTGACCTCTGGAGGTCAACATATCGTCATCATTCAGAAATCCTTGTGAGTTATGGAAATTATGACCAAATGACCATACTGTCAGAACATTAGTTATATCCGGACAGATGGCGACGCTAAAGTGGCCGGACAAAAAGCTCTTTAGCCGGGAGTCCTACCGTACAAAAAAATTATTATCGGCAACATTCAGCTAAGGCGACTACGTATTTTGTATAAATGGTCTCTTCATGAAAAGTTCCACCATTGCAGGACGTTAGCCACCCAAATGGTTTTTTTTCGTAGTTGGCTCTGAAGGGAAGGTCGAAATTCGCGTAAATAAGAAATTAATTAGTAATTAA
This sequence comes from Disparrhopalites patrizii, assembly GCA_034698585.1. Taxonomy (NCBI): domain Eukaryota; kingdom Metazoa; phylum Arthropoda; class Collembola; order Symphypleona; family Sminthuridae; genus Disparrhopalites; species Disparrhopalites patrizii. The sequence goes on along the minus strand of JAQGBT010002809.1, from coordinate 8,479 downwards.
TTTGCACCACTACCCAGGAGCGACGCATGTGAGCTGAAGCTGAGACGGATATTTTCCATTAATATTATTATACACACTTGGGTAATCATGTAGTCGATCACAACTTTAATATTAAAAACGTTAAGAGAAGGAAAGGTCATTTTTCCGGTCTAATTTTGTATATAGGAAAGCAAATAGCACCCAGCAAACCCATCCGTTAGAATTCTAATCGGTTAACGTATAAGCGAATTAGCAACCATATTGAGGTATCATAAAATAAACATTTCTTTTGTGCTATAACAATTACATTTACTATCTATATAGAACTGCCCACCCGAATACTCAGTAACTCACAGAGTACCAAGCGTCTTGGCAAGGGAATAATAATTTCAAGCAATTCCGAATTTTGCTAGAAAATCTGGGATTCACGATAAGAACGAGCGAATGCATTCGAAATTGACGTTGCGCTTGGTGGGCGCCTATTTCAAAATCCAGCGCCTCACAGGAGTCAGCCCGTACATTTGGGATCCGAGGACGTACACACTTCGGAGGAACAAATCTGGATTTTACTGGATACTTCTTATCCTGACGTTCTTCTGGGTGTGGTGGGTCGTCTGTTGGATGTCCTACAATGCCGTGATTGGCCTCTCTCCTGGAGTGAAAAGGCCTATTTCCAGCCAAGTGTTGGACTGGGTTTTTGTTTTCTTCCTCGCAATATGCTGTGTGAATTTATGGAACAGCTTATGGTTAAAGCGAAGGGACGCGATGGTGTATTGGAACAATTATTTTCGGTTTAATATCCAAATTTCGGGTATGCAAAATGTTCTTCCCACAAAATGTCTATAATAATACACTGAAAATCTTTTGCGTAGATTGCGTGATCTTTTCCTTGTATTCAATGATTTGGATTTACCAATATTTATTAACCAATTAAAATGTTTTGTAAATTAAGAATCTATTACTGGAACAGCCCACCCGTTGGCGAAGGACGGTTGCGAAATATTTGTGGGCATAATTTTATTATCTGTAGCTGGTGGCGTCTGGATAGGGCCAATTGTTTTCTGGAGTGAACCAGAAAATTCTCGATTTGCGTTCCATCTCCTCTTTGATCAGTCGAATCTTCCGGCGCAGATTGCTTGGGGATTCTTTGAGTATCACTACTGGGAAGGGGCTGCCACCGTTACGCTTGTGGGATTTATTATTATATGGACGTACACTCGCAGCACCACGTATTGGCTGGACCAACTCCAGTGAGTTCTGTAATTATTAAGTTTTTTCGAATTTTTGGATAAATATTAAACATACAAAGCATATTGATACAAGCACGTACAAAATCTGACAGTATCCAGCGTGCCCTTACACAAAATACGACCCACTCCGTCGTGCGCAAATCCGAAAATTGACCAACGTCTAAGAACAGAATATCCAGCAACTGTGCATACATCATAAAATAGAAAGGTTAAACAAAAATACTGGATTTTCTTTTCTTGCAGGGACCGCAATCGGAAAATTTTTTAATTTTAATTCGGATTTAAATATCAAATTTTCGAAAATATGGATACGAATTATAATTTCGGATATTTGGAGCATTTGAATTTTATTTTGGATTCTAATATATTATCGTAAAAATCGAAAAATACGGATTGTGTCCTAATACGCTTTGAATACTTTTATTTTATTAACTGATCCGGTACTTCTACGCTCAAAAATCAGATCAATTGTCACTTAAACATATAGATCCATTCGTCCATTAGTATCGTTGGAATAGCTCAAGAATAGCTATTCCTTTATGGCTCCCTGTGTGACACTATGATTTCATAGTGTGTTGACAACCATGTGTTTACTCGGAATTTTATCAGAAAAGTATTTAAAATAATAAAACGCTTTAAATGTTAGATGGCAACACTAATTATGTGAAAGCAAAAACAATCAAATTAGGATCTGTGTTGGCAATTTTAATCCATGATTTACTAACTAAATAGCAATTACTCACATTTGCATGGCTTCTGCAAAATATTTCTCACAGTAATACATAATTATTTCGATGTTTTATATTGTCCATGGACTATGGTACATATGTATGTGTATGTAGAAGTACTAAAATGCTCTGCAATATGATTTTCACAAACTTGGGTCTGAAACTTGATTTTTGAAACGATTTTCGTATGTTCCAATGTCATTAAAACTATAAATCCGAATTATTATTCATAAATAAGAAATAAATTCGAATTTAAATATCAATAATTCTTTTGAATTAAAATTTCAAATTTAAATGTTTTTTCGTAGTTTTTTAGATATTAATTTGGATTTAATTTGGAACTGACAAAATACGAATATAATTTTGATTCCGATTCCGTTCCCTGCATTGTAAGGTGCTAAATTTTTGCTTTTACGCAAGATGGAGATGGTCATATTTTGTATTAAAGCATGTTGGATATGGTCAGACTTTACTCTATACCTCGATTTAGATTTGTGCTCTATATGTACATTTCAACTGCTATGTATTTTAAACAAAATCAAGAGACAAAATACAAATACGCGGCATAACGATACATGCATCACTGTAGAATAAAACATTGGACACGATTACAGCTCAAAAAACAATGATTTTGGTTTTCCTAGATTTGGCAAAAACAGCGCCTTGGCTAGGCGTCCAAAGCTGGTCATCCAAACTTTTAGAGGCATTCAGCTGCTAAATATTCAGTTCAACGACTGCAATGCACGGGGATTCTTCCCGCTCTTTGTATTTTATAATATCTCCTCTCATGTGATGTCCAATGCTGTGGGCGTCAGAGGGTATTCCATCCTCCCCCTGTTCATCTATCCCGTGTTTCCCCTGTGGGCTGTGGTTTTGTTCTGGATTGAGAATCGGATCTACAAGATGTTGGGCAACGTCAATTATTTGAGCCAGCATTTTGTGACATCCTGGAATGCGGCTGTCTCCGACAAGGACCGACGGACGTTGAGGGCATTTCCGCCTTTGGGTATTAAAGTGGGGAGTTTGTACATTATCCAGCGTCTCACGCTATTAACTTTATTCTACATCATCAGCAACTTGAGTGTCCAAATTTTGCTCCTCACCAGTTAGGCGGCCACCGTTAATGATATACACACCCGGAAATACGTACATATGAAAATACAAATGACCATTCGATATAATTACAATTTGTTTTGGCGCCAATAAATACGGATGATGATGTGCCTGCTGGCGCATTTCTATAGTTGATGTATTTTAGGCCATATTTTTATGTATACTTCCTACAATTTCATAGCAGATCTGATACAGTGGACTCTCTCTGTAACAACTCTCCTTGTAACAACTTTTACTCTATAACAACTTTGTTTTTCAGCCCTTCGTGTATGTAGTGTACATATTAAATGTTCCATATAACAACTTTTCCACATAACAACCAATTTAGCCCTTCCCTTCATGGTTGTTATAGCGAGAGTCCACTGTATTACAATAATGTGCTCCTAGCTAGCTTTAGTGACGGCGAAAGCGTCTCCGAATTAAGTGTAAGCAGGTTTCCGTGGTTAAAAATTTCACCTTTTTGAGGAAAGTTCGTCGCCCCAAACGTTTCTTGTATTTTGCTTGCACGATTTGTATGTACGTATATATGTATGATATAGGAATTAATAAAATCAATTCCCTGCGCTAAGTAGCAGTAATGCATGTGACTTGTGAGACTCTTTTCCATTATAATATTATTACACATAGTGATAACAAAGAAAGGATTATAAATGTAACAACAACTAACGACGTTGGAACTAACAGCATGCGAAAATGCTTTTTCCAAAATTAAATAAGCAAACAAACGCCAAATAAGTGCCTTCGATGAGTCTGCCATGTAATCACCTAAGGGTCGAAGTCGAACGTAAAAATTACGATATCAAGCCTTTCCTTTGCAGTTATGTTATCCTATTAGCCCCTAGAAATTCCCATTAATGCTACTCGTGATGACAGGTCAGAATTTATCTAATTTATCTATATAGAATGTGCTATACAAGTGATAAACAGCTTATGTATAAGTACAATAGTATAATCATAGTCAGTTTTGTCTGAGAATCGGATGGGGTAATGCGCGTTAATAGGCACCTTGCCACCTATACAAATGCATTTCTTTTTCGTTGGCGATTTCTTCATAGTGTATCAGTGGGAAATAATTATTAATTTAATGCATGAACTACAGCCGTGGCCTGTGACACTATTTTCGATTATAATATTATGTGCATTTTGCTAATGTACCAGCTCGTGAATTTAGTATAAAAATGTTGCAAATAAATGCGAAAAAGTGCCTTTTCCTGGCCTAAATAGGAAAATAAAGGCACAATAAATTAGTTCCTTCCATCAATATTCTAGTGCCAGTCGTTTAAGGTATTCATTGTAGCTATAATGATATAAATATTATAGACTTTTCTTGTTCTGTGTATTGTCGTGAGCATCCGAGGGTATTCCATCCTCCCCCTGTTCATCTATCCCATGTTTCCTCTTTGGGCTGGGGTTTTGTTCTGGAGTGAGAATCGGATCAACAAGATGCTGGGCGACGTCAATTATTGGAGCCAGAATTTGGTCAAATCCTGGAACGTGGCGGTGTCCGCCAAGGACCGAAGGACCTTAAGAGCATTTCCACCATTAGGAATCAAAGTGGGGAGTTTGTACATTATCTAGCGCCTCACGCTTCTCACTTTATTCCACATCATCAGCAACTTCAGCGTCCAGATTTTGCTCCTCACCAGTTAGACCCCGCCGTTATTAGTGTAGTAAATGGATATATACCCTGGAATACGTGCGTACATGTATTCAGTAATGAATAACCGTCCAAATTTGTTTAAAACGAAAACAAATTTGATAACAACGTTTTTGACCCCCGGAGGTCATACTAAAAAGGTTACACAGTTTGGTCCCATTTTAACATGATTTATTTATTCATAACTTTAAGGCCCTCTGGGTTTTCACCCATGGCCCGATTTAAACATGCTTTGTAGAAACAATATGAACACGACTAACAAAAGTCCGGGGCAATTTGTCAAAGTTTTCTCCATGACACCGTGCTAAACATATTGACCTCTGGAGGTCAAATTCAAAAAGGCATTCGTTTTTTGCCCATTTAAGCATTATTTGTAGAGGCATTGTAGGCATGGTTAAAAAACGTGCGGGTCAATTTGACGAACTTTGATCCGTGACCCCATATTAAATGAATTGACCTTTGGAGGTCAGTGTATAGTGCACATATCATCATTAAATACAGATCCTTTTGAGGTATTGTATTGTATTGAGGGGTCCAGCCGGTGCTAGAAGCTAATCCTAGTCCGTACTGGAAGGCTCAGGTCTAATGATCTATTGCTGCTCCCCTTGGTGTCTATGTAATTTGCTCCGACCTGGAAGACAAACTAGCACGGACAAACAAATTTACTTTGCCTCATTAACCGTGCGATGGCCCAATGGAAAGTGGGAAATCAGCAACAGTTTCGAGGCCCTACTTTAACCCAATATTTCGCCCCATGTTGAAGAGGTCCGTACCCCTCACCCCTTTTGTTAGTGGTCACCTCTCACTATTTTTACGTTTCTGTTATGCTGCTGAAAGCTCCCATAAGAAGGAAAGGAAGAGTTTAAAGGAATAGGGGAGTTAAGGAAATTGGGAAGAGTCTCCTTATCTTTCGATAAGGAACTTCCACTGCTAATTTCCATGGAAACCTGCGGTATTCCTGATACGGATCCCTGCCCGGCCATGTAAATTAGCTGGAATGTGTCCCGTCCAGCCCCAAAGTGCGCGTCGAGCCAGAGCTCTTCCAGCTCGATGCTACCTCTCTGGCAGCTGAACGAAGACTATCTTTTTGAGATATGATAATTATGACTATACTGTCAGAGTATGTCAGAGTTTGTCCGGATAGAGTCCGGACAAATGGCGACGCTAAAATGAACATACAAAAAGCTCTTTAGCCGGGAGTCCGAGAGAGCACAAAAAAAATTATCGGCAACATTCAGCTAAGGCGACTCCGTATTTTGTATAAATGGTCTCGTCATGAAAAGTTTCACCTTTGAAGGACGTTAGCCACCCAAATGGTTTTTTTTGGCAGTTGGCTCTGAAGGGAAGGTCGAAAAATATTGCTACAAGGAAATGATGTTATATAAAACATTAAATATGTACCTAGCATGTACGAAAGGCTGGGAAAATAATGTTGTTACAGAGAAATGCTGCTATAAAGAGACTTGTTATAGAGAGACTCCTCTGTATGTATGTATGTAGGGAATTAATTACTAATTATCTGCATTAAGTTTAATTAGCAGTAATGCATTTGACATGTGATGTTCTATTATCATATTAGGCACACTTTGATAATAAAGATACCGTAATAGTAAGAATACTCAAAATATAAGATCATGCGAAAATGCTTTTCCCAAGGTACGTAAGTGAAGGCATAGTTAGTGCCTTCGATTAGTCGGCTACATTAAAAAACGAACGCAACAGCAACAAAAATGGTGTTATTAATCCTTTCATTTGCATATGTGTAACCCTTTTCCAATTAGCAAAAAACGCAGAATTCACGTTCTCACTGTGTCACAGCGTATCGTATTGGCAAAGGAAATACAACAGAGTCTCTCAATAACAATATTCAAGGGCCGGACGATAATGTTGGTTTATATAGAAATTTTGTTACACAGAATATGAATAATTTCGGGGCAAAATCATAATAAAGTACAAACATCCCATTTAAATAGATATTTGCAGAATTCAGTTTGAAACTTGATGATTTGGTTCCAGCGCGGTGTTTAGCTTCACCATTTTGCTCGCTCAAAAAATTAATGTTGTTACGGAAAACTTCTAATACGTAAATGTATTCTATAGTGAAGGGCGGTAAAAAAATATTGTTACAGAGAAATGTTGTTGTAGAAATATTGTTATAAAGAAAAAAATCATAATGTATAAATGCTACGGGTGACAACTCTTGTTACAGGGAAAATTTTGGTGTGAAACGGCTTGTTATAGAGAGACTCTACAGTAACAACTTCATGAGATCCTAAGCGTTTTGTTCAATACACCAACAATTTTGGAGGGAAAACAATATTCACGGTATTAAGCACTAACGTATAAAAAATCAAAATGCACTCGAAATTGACGCTGCGCTTGATTGGCGCCCTCTTCAAACTCCAGCGCCGTATTGGTGTGAGCCCGTACATTTGGGATCCGACATCGTACACATTCCGCCGGAACAAATCTGTACTTTATTGGATATTCTTTAACCTCACATTCTATTGGCTGTGTTGGCTCACCAGCTGGATGACGTATAATGCCGTGATTGGGCTCTCTCCTGAATTGAAACGTCCCACTGCCAGTAAAGTTCTGGACTGGGTTTTTGTCTCGTTCCTCGCATTTGCGGCCGTGAATCACTGGAACAGCTCGTGGTTGAATCGCCGGGATACGATGGAATACTGGAACAATTATTTTCAATTTAATATCCAAACTGCGGGTATGGGAATTCTTCCTGAAAACAAACATTAATGGAGTCTATTTATAACAACATTCCAACATTCGTTATAACAGCATAACGTTAAAAAAACGTTATAACGCCCGAAAATTACAGACGCTCGTATATAGAAAGCACGTGAAATTTGTTTTTGTAGCAGCACTAGCCAAAAATTTCGCTATAACAGCAAAATTTCTGGTTCCGTTGGGTGTTGTTATAACGAGACTGAATCAGTTTCTACCAAATTCAAAATTTTATGTTTGGAACGGCTACAGTCGACTCTCTCTATAACAGTCCCCTGTATAACAGTACTCTCCTTATAGCAGCAGCAAAAAATGCTCCCCTCAAAAACTTGCTCCATTTGTTAGCATAGAAATGTCTGTTCTCTATAACAGTTTTTTTTATAACAAGCGAAATTTGATGCTTTATAGGGTGCTGTTATAGCGAGAGTCGACTGTATATTTTGTTTCCTAAAAATTTCTGATTATTTGTTTCCGACACCAAGAATCTGTAACTGGAACTGCCCACCCACTGCACAAGGATGGCTGCGAGGCATTTGTGGGAATTGTTCTACTGACACTGACTTTTTGTACGGCGCTAGCGGCGGTGCTCTTCTGGATGGAACCTGGCAATCCCAGATATACCTTTCATCTCCTTTTTGATCAATCGAATCTTGTGGCGCAGATTGTTTGGGAATTCATTGTGTATCACTACACGGTAGCGGGAAGTGCCGTGACGTTCCAGGGATTTGTTCTCATTTGGACATACACTCGAAGCTCCACCTATTGGCTGGATCAACTCCAGTGCGTTTGTCATGTATTATATTTGTAATTTATACAGGCTGCATTATATATGCACCTCCTAATTCTTTTTAATTGACATATTTGGTACTTTGAAATGGTCAGCTGTACAGTAATCCATACACAGTTAGTTCATCTCATTTGAACATGGCCAGTAAAGACCCGTCTTCGATATTCAATTTAAGGTGTGGGAAAGTTTGCATTTGCTCATTAAAAAATATTATTGTCACCCG
>JAQGBT010002808.1:0-22273 GCA_034698585.1 Disparrhopalites patrizii | reverse complement strand
TCTCTCTCTCTCTCCTTCTCTCTTTCTTTTGCTCTCTCTCTCTCTCTCTCTCTCTCTGTCTCTCTCTCAATTTTATTCCTTCTCTCTCTGTCTCTCTCTTTCTCAATTTTATTCCTTCTCTCTCTGTCTCTCTCTTTCTCAATTTTATTCCTTCTCTCTCTGGCTCTCTCTTTTTCCTCTGTCCCTTTTATTTTTTCTCTTTCTCTTTCTCTCTCAATTTTATTCTTTCTCTCTCTGCCTCTCTCACTTTTTCCTCTGTCCCTTTTATTTTCTCTCTCTCTCTCTCTCTCTGTCTCTCTCTTTTATTATTTCTCTCTCTGTCTCTCTCTTTTATTATTTCTCTCTCTGCCTCTCTCCGTCTCTCTTTCTCTCTCTCAATTTGATTCCTTCTCTCCCCGTCTCTTTCTCCTGCTTACTTTCTTTTTCTCTTTTCGTCTCTGTCTCTTTTATTCTTTCTCTCCCAATTTTATACCTTGTTGTTTCTCTCTCCTTCAGTCTCTCTGTCGCACTCTGTTTTATTCTTTCTCTTCCTCTCTCTTTCTCTCTCTCGATTTTAGTGCTCCTCTCTCTCTGTCTCTGGATCTCTCTTTCTTTTGCTCTATTTCTCTCGTTCTATTTCATTCTCTCTTTCTCCTTTGCTCTATTTCTCTCTCTCTATTTTATTCTCTCCCTCTCTTTTATTCTTAGTCTCTCTCTTTCTACTTTTCTATTCTATCTTATTCTATTTCTCTCTCTTTTATTTTCTCTCTCCCATCTTATATGTATACTCCTATCTATATATCATTCCCTTTTTCCCTTTTTCTCTCTTTATTTCGTTCATTGTTTCTCGTTTTCTCCCTTCAAATCTCTCCTTTCCATCTTTTTCTCTCTTTTCTGATCCTTTTCTCTCTCTTTCTCTCTCTCTCTCTATTATTATCTCCACTGTGCTAAATGTTTCCCGCCCATTAGCGTCCCAGCAGTAATTAGCACGTGCAAGAAATGTTCCTGTGCTCAGTGAAATTACTGCGAAAGTAAATTATGTCAGTTGTGATATAATACCATGTAATTTGATCTCCCTGGAGGAAATTTGTGATACAGATAGGAATAGCTCCCACGTGTCAGGAGTGAGGTGCAGAAAAAAAATGGTTAAATTCACGGTCAAGGAATAACATGTAATCTCTAAATCTGAGTAACCCATCAGAAACGCGGGTTTCACGAAGAATTGAAGCTATTGAAGAATCGTTCTTTAAATTTAGTGATGACCTAACTAAAAATAGAAGATGCACATACATATGTATATATATGCTTTAGCGAATTTCAAGAAATGTCATTGCTCTGTAAAGACCAAGAAATCTGTCGTACTTGAGCTAAATAGTTTTGGTTTAATTTAAAATATAATAATGTTGTGAAGCTCAAACAATTTTGAATATGAAAATCCAGTTCGATCCAGAATTACGGGCATTCGAAAAAAGTGTTGCTAATTAATGTGCTTACGAATACATGATGTTTTTTTTTGCTTTAAACATCCTGGATTCACATTGGAATGGATTCCATTGAAAAAATAGCAAATTTCCCGAACAATTCCCTTTTCCGCAGTGATTTTGGTGCGGTAATTTTGGATTTTCTCCCAGAAATGTTGAGATAGGAAAACCAATGTGAAATTTCTAGGGATTATTCTTTTTTATATATGTACATATATATATAATATAGCTATATAGCGATACATATGTACGTAAGTATGTTACATATTAGGTGCAAATTACATAGTATGGAACAGCACTTAATATAGGCAACTTCCCTAATCTTTTGTAATGCCTTTATACATGGAGTGAGTGTGCATTTGTATTTAATACGATTGTGGGTATACAAAACTAGTTTGGTTCGTTTTTTTCTGTCTTTCTCAGAATTTTTTTTTCTCTCCATGTGTGAGTCACAATGCTTGGGAGATTGTTCGTGGATTTCTTTGTGTGCGTCAAAATTTTCCATATTCCCAATCATTTTCTCTGTAAATTCTCCCTTTCAACCCTTCCATGCCGACGTCATCCAAAGGTTTATGTGTAAATACAATTCAATTACATAGTTGGAATCAGTTTAAAAGCTAATACTTTTGCCTCGTACCGAAAGGAGAATAACTCCATTGAATATACAAAAAAAAAATTGTAGCCTGTGCTTGAAATTGTGTATATTTAGATGAGTAAAATAATTTTACTTAAATTCTTATCATAACAACATTCTGTAATAAATCCGGTGAATACAACGGGATATCTTATGTCTTGGTCATTTTTAATTTAGAACAATTGATAAATCAACATAATAAAATGACTAATCCGGAAGAAGGCATACGTTCAACAAAATAAAATTATTCTAATGGAACGAAGACATAATTGTGACAGAAAAATAAAATTAAAATGATATCAGTAGAAATTAAAAACAAAAATTATGAATAGCAATTAAAAACAGGATTTCCATATACAAATTATTAAAAAAAACATAATTTTCCGCTCAAAACTGCATACGTCCAAAATCCGAATAATTTCAATTCAAAATTAGCCATAACTAAAAACTAAAATCGATAAGAAATTGTTCTGGATAAAATATTTAAAAAGTAATATACAATTGCGTGATTGCAAAAATAGTTGTGAGGAATAATTAAAAAAAACAGCTAAGAAAAATCTCTAAAAGTCACTGTACAACCGATATTTTAAAAGGATAATTAGATACACAAAATGTCACAAAATAATTGCAACTACAAAATTTAAAACAAATAATCAAAAAAATTCAAAAGGTAATTGTAACTAATAATTTAAAAAAATCACCACAAATTTTTTTAAAAAGTAATTGAAACTAATAAAAAATAACTACACAAAAGAATGCCTATAGGTCAAAAATTTTTCTTAGGGCTTTTAATTCCCTAAATGGAATTATTCCACTGCGAGTCTCTACATCCACGAAGCTCTTTAATCCCTTCAGAAATCCCCCCTCAATTATTATGTGTGAGTCTTTGCATTTGTCTATACTATTTCACACGCTCACTTTCATTTTTTTAAAATATTTTTTATTTATTTCCTTTCATTCTGTACTTTTTCTTCCAGCCGACCAGCTTTTTTCCCCCGGAAAAACTACACCCGTCAATTTTCCGCTAATTAATTTTGCCACCCATTTTCCCCCTTTTTCTCTCCACAAAATCTACTCATGCTCCCGGTTTTTCCTCATTTCCCGTCTTGGACTAAATATACATTAATGTGTACACTTAAATAAATAATAAATGCAATACATACACATTCATTTATTTATGCACATAATTATTTTGTATTTGTCCAGAATAGCGCATCCCACAGATTGGTTGCCCATAAAGCTCATAACAAACGAGGTACAAAGGGCAAGGCATGACCAGTGGAAAGGAGGAGATAATTCACATGGGAAATAAAGGCAAAAAGAGGTTCCAACCGTGATTTATGAGCACGAACAAGTCCATTTATTTAAAGGGAGAAAAGGCACTCGAAAAAAATACAAGTTTCTCTATATTAACATGGAAAGAAATAATGGAAGATCCCCCTAAGGAGCTGGTGAGCACTCAGAATTCTCGTGATGGTTTTTTTTACCCCCAGAAAAGAGAAAAATATTAGTTTTTCCATTCAATTTACCTTCCCCAATTATTTCTTCGGGAACAAACGTTTCTCAATGTCCATTTAGGCCTGGTTAAAACCCAAAAATTGTGACTGAATTGAATCGGGAAATTCAGAAAAATTCAGAAAAATCAGGAAAAAATATGCTTTCTCTCCCAAACATATCCAAATTTAAAAAAAATACAGTTCAAACACGTTCAAAATGCTTTATTACGCCATTATTAATAGGCAAATACGGAGAAGATGTACAGGGTGAGAGGGAAACATATTGCTCCAATCCCAACACAGGAAAAGCTCTTAAAGTGACTTTTAAAGCATTGTTGGAGGAACCACCCTGTATTTAAACGATACCTACATACATGTACATATATTATACATGTATAGCTATATATAATACATGTGTAGATACACACGTATTCTAGTAATGGAGCTAATATGTACTGGAATTGGAATTCCCTGTCAATAATGAGGAAATGTCACCACTTGCATTCTTCTCTTCCCTTTGTGTGACATTTGATTTTGAAAATGTGCGTATAAATACATACATACACATACGTATATATTCAACAATTATAGATTATAATTGTTGAGTATTGAGTTATTATAAAGTGTAGTGAATCCCTGTGTATATCACGGATTATATGAGATGTACTTGTTTTTGCTGTAGATCTCCATTATACCAAATTATTATTGACTTGCAGAGGGAAAAAAATCTCTTGGTTTTTGTTATTATTATTAATGCGGGGAGAGAAATGAATGACTAATACGTGGAAGTGCCTTATAGTATTGTTGTGGTATTAAGTGATGACAAAAACTATGCCTATACACTTTAGATATATAGGCCTAGATACGTTTTCATTGATGATTTGCCCGTAATTTGTTATTTGTAGAGGCATACATTCCCCGCCTTTTGGAAAAGGTAATTTGAATGTGTGTAAAGGTACAGTGGAGTCTCTATATAACAAGTCTCTTTATAACAACATTTCTCTATAACAACATTATTTTTTTAGACCTTCGTACATATATGCTACATATTTTATGTTCTATATAACAACTTTTCCCTCTAACAATATTTTTGGCCCTTCCCTTCAGAGTTGTTATATAGAGACTCCACTGTATGTCTAATACCTATGTAGTAGTTGTGTAGGGCCAGAGAGGGAAAATGTTTTTCCCTGGCGATAATCTAAAAAAAAAGCTTTAAATGTCGTCAATGGAACAATGAGAGGAGCAACAATCGATGACATGCGAAGCCTAAGCCAACTGGAAAGAAGTGTTTAAAATAGTGAGAATGAATCCGTTTTACATTATATGTTTTTTTTATTTAGGTAAAGCATATTAATAAGGCTTTAAGTAAGGTATTAATATATGCAGGGAAACGTTTATATAAACATATATTTTAGGTGTAGCTAATATATGTACATATGTATGATTAAACCAAAGGCTTGTGGCGCAGTTATTTTTGACCTCGTGCGTGTTTTGGAATGTTTCACTGTTTTTCTGGGGAAAACCGTTTTTTTTTTGTTGAAAAATAATATTAAATACTTTCTATATGTTTATTCCAATGTTTTTGAAGACATCTTGAAATACAAGGGGAGATAAGGAGTCGGTCGTTTTTAGGCATTTGTTTAATTTTAGAGGGAAAAAATTACACGGAAGGAATGAGTGGGTTTTAATGAGAAAGGGAGAATTTGAATCATTAGAAAAATTATTTTAAAAAAAGGTAAAATCGGAAGAGGGAATTCACAGGAGGAATGAGAGGAGGAAGATAAGATAAGGAATGCAAACATAACGGAAGAAGTCATGGGATCAATGAGAGGAAGAAAATCTAGGGGAAAAAGTGAGATGGAAAAACAAGAAGAAAATCAAAGAAGGAATTACAAGAAAATTCAGGGAAACCGGAGAAAGGAAACATTGGAGGAAAAATTAGAACAACAAATTTGGAGGAAACGCGAGTAAAGAAAAATCAAAGAAGGACAAATTTTAAGATGAAAATCAGAGGAAAAATTAGCCAATAAAAATCAGAGGAAATCAAAGGAAAAATGGGAAAGAAGAAAATCGAAGGAAAATTTTGGAACAAAGATTATTTAAGGAAAAATTAGAAGAAGGAAGTCGAAGGAAAATTTTGGAACAAAGATTATTTAAGGAACAATTAGAAGAAGGAAGTCGAAGGAAAATTGAAAGAAAAATGGGAAAGAAGAAAATCGAAGGAAAAATTGGAAAGAACAAAGTCGAAGAAAAATTGGGGAACAAGGAAATCGGAGGAAAATATCGGGAAAAAAGGAAATCGAAGGAAAATTGCAAGAAAAATGAGAAGGAAGAAACTCAAAGGAAAATTGGGAAAGAAGGAAATCCAAGGAAAATTTTGGAACGAAGATTATTTAAGGAAAAATTAGAAGAAGAAAATCGATGGAAAATTGAAAGAAAAATGCGAAAAAAGAACATCGAAGGAAAAATTGGAAAGAAGAAAATCGAAGGAAAATTGGGAAAGAAGGAAATCCAAGGAAAATTTTGGAACGAAGATTAATTAAGGAAAAATTAGACGAAGGAAATCGGAGGAAACATTAGACGAAAAAAATCATACAGAAAAACCCGAAAAGAAAAAGCAAATCTAAAATAGGAAAGAAGAAAATCAAGGAGAAATTCAAATGAAAAATTATGAAATGGAAGTTAAGCCATAAACTGCAAAGGGATTTCCCGAGGAAAATTTAGAAAATAAATCAACGGTAAATTAAGAAAAAAAATCAGTAGCAATAAGAGGAAATAAAATGACAGATGAAATGTAGACAAATTAAATTCTAAAGCAAAATCAGAAAAAGTAGCGGAGAGAAAACTGATATATATATATAAAAAAAGAAAATTGTAAAAAAAAACTAAAATTGGCAAAAACATGTGCATACCATTATAGTTTATGGCGGAATGTTGGCCGGTGGCAGTTTCTTGGAGGTGGATGCCCGGGCCGGAGGGGCCGGGCCCCCCGCCCCCGCCCACGCCATGATGGTACAGGAAGGTATTGAGGAGATCACGTGGATTGATCCAGTCATTGTAATGCCGGTTATTGAGGTGAACCAGATGATGGTTGATCTCGATGATTTTGTCATTATTCTCAATTATATTGAGTGCCGGCATTTTTTTCTCTCTCTATTAATTTCCCTTTCTTCCACGGTTTTTCCCTCAGTATTTAAAATATCCCGGGTGAGAGATTGTAAAATGCACAAAAAAGCTGACTCTTCCTTCCTTCTAAGGAAAGTCTGTGAAATGTAATTCCGTATCCGAATGTATTCTCTCTATGGACTCTTGCAGGGCGAGATCGGCTTCAAAAGCTTGTCCGTGATACTTTTTCTTCTATAAAAAGGACGGGACCAAAATATTTTTTGTTCGAATCTTCCCTTTTTTTTTTCTTTTTTTTTGGTGGGTTAATTTCTGGTTCCAGAAACTTCTGGATTTTTCTGATTTTTTTCTCTTATCCAATTTGATGTCAGTCAATTATTTTCTCATTCGCATTCGGGTCAATAATTCAGGTAAATATTTGTTCTTTCACAGGCTTGGGTTGGTCAAAATTTCAGGTAATTTTTTTTTGAGCACGTCCCAATTTCAGGTTTTTTTTTTTTTTTGAACAAGTCAAATTCTCAGGTATTTATTTAGTAGGTCAAACTTTTGGGATATTTTTTGAACATGTACTTTCAGGTACATAAATCGTTTTTGTATTCCCACCAAGGGCGCAATAGTCCAAAAAATATTTCGGAATTTTCAAAAAATACCACAGAACAGGGGAAAATTCCGAGGGAATTTTTAAACGTTTGAAAACTCTCAGGTAACACTTTACGTATTTAGGTACACTGGTCGAAATTTTTTTTAAATTAGAAGAACACCTCGTGTCAAAAAATGGTTTTTAAAATGTCTACCGCTATCGGGGAAACCCCTTTAAATACAAAGCTAATGTCCGTTCCGGGTAATTCCGGGATTTAAAGGATTTTTTTTAAGAAAAAAATAATTTAAAAAAAAAATTATATCAAAGCTCACTATGATATGAAAGACAAGCTGTATTAAATAGGAAGTCTCCTTCCAAACTGAAGGGTTATACTGGGGCAGGCCGGCACGGAGATGGTTGAATTGTACTTTATATGTATATATGTATATATATATATATTACACTCAGAGTTCACACAAATAAATATGTACCACAAAATGACTCCCACACAAATGTCTTTTGGCAGGGTTCAAGGGTAATATATAATAAAAGGAGTTTATCTCTCTCTCTATATATGTATATGTATATTTCCTTCCAAAATATGTCCTATATACTTTTGATGGTCCCCTATAATAATAATTATGAAGATACAAGTATATATGTTTAATGTCCTTCAAGGAGTTCAGGAGGAAAGGCCCTCCAATGTTGAGAGGCACAGAAGAGTCTGAGGTCCAGGAGGAGGCTGAAAGGGACACGGGGGTTGGGGGAAACTGAGGAATTCTGGATAACAATAAGATGATTATTGTGAATGGCAATCAATCCGATTTTCCCATGTCTTATCCCAAGCCACATGGTTTATCTTAATTTTCTCCAGGAAAACAAAAATTTGCCCTGGCAAATTTTAACCCTTCCAGGGGATTTTTTTCCGGGCTAAATCTACCCCTTCAAGATTTCTGTCCCTTTTTTATTCACACACTGTCATTTTTTTTCAGAGGAAATTGAGTGCCGGCTTTAAATTCTAAAAACATATTTGAAGACACATTAATTATTTCACTTTTCTAAAAATCTTGTTCCGAGAATTGTTTACAAAGTATTTTCAAAATTTTCCCGGCTCCGTCCGTATTAAGTGTTTTGACATTTAAATAGCCAGTTTTTCACGTGGGAAATAATTTGGGACGTTTTGACTATTTTATTTGGCTATAAATTTCTCCACTTTATTCCAGAACCAATTTGGTCATTTATTTGGTGTCTTTTTCTGAATTTATTTGCAAATCAATTTGGCCATTTATTGTTCAACGTTTTCTCTATTTCTCAGTTTCTTCCGTTTTTTTTTTTTTTTTATTAATTTGTTTTTTTTGCTTTTTTATATTTTTAAATTAATATTTTTAAATTAATATATTTTTGTAAAGTTTTATTGCAACTAGAAAAATAAATTTGTCAACTAATTTGTCCACTACGATGATTCTAAAAATATAAAATGTCACTTTCCTCTCCAGTTACGAGAGCACCAATTATTCACTACAAAAGGAGGTTCCATAGGAAAAATAGATTTAATACACACAAAAAGGGTTAAAAATATTATTGAAAAAAAAAATCCAGAATAGAAATTTGTATGAGACGTGTGCGTGTGATGTCTCATATGAGAAAAAAAACTGGTCTGATGTGAACAGCTCGCTCGTAGGTCATGGAATGGCAATGCTTTAAAGGGGTTCCACCATTCACTTTACACGCCAGTCACTCTCTCAGTATGTTTTTTTTTTCTCGAATCCATACCGAGCCATTCCCACAAAGGCTTTTTCGACGGTGGACAGAGAAGAGACAAAGAGAGAGAAATTGACTCTCCTCTAAAATACGATGGAATAGATATAGACTTTAGTTGAGGGCAGATTTGGTATAATGTGTTCATTGGTCACCGTGTAAATGAATTGTTATCTCCACCTTCATCCCGTCCTACAGGTAATATTAAGAGCCTCCACTCTTTCCCCGCACTCTTCCCTTTAGCTGTATGGGAAGGTCTCCAGTTAATATTTTATGCACTTCGTTGGGACTCAACCGTTCCAGGACCAATTTTCCCTTCTTTCCCAGGGCTGAGGGGTGTGGGGGGGGGAATATTGTGTGCGGGAGGTGAGTTCAATTTATTCTATTTTTAACTTTTCCCGATTTATCCCTTTTACAGGCAATTCCATGTATTTTTCCAATTTTACTTGATACTTTGGCCGTGTTCAAGCTCTCCATTTTCTCTCGGCAGCCCAGTGTCTCACTTCTTTTCCCTGACGTTTTACCTTCTTCTCTTGCTTTTCCTCTTTCCATCCGATAATCTCTGTACCTTTTCTCTATCCCTTTTATCTCCTTTTCTCCTTACCTTCTCTCTCCAATTTTATCTCCGTTTCTTGCTATATCACATTCTGTCCTTTTTCTCTCGTTTCTTCACCATCCATTTCCATCCCTTTTCTTTATCCCTTTTTCTCTGTCCTTTTTCACTCTCTTTTTCTGTATCCTTTTTCTATCCCTTTTTCTCTGCCCTTTTTCACTCTCTTTTTCTGTATCCTTTTTCTATCCCTTTTTCTGTATTCTTTTTCTCTGTCCCTTTTCTCTCTCTTTTTCTATATTAATTTTTTTCTCTCTTTTTCTGTATTCTTTTTCTCTGTTCTTTTCTCTCTGTTTTTCTGTATCCCTTTCTCGCCTCTTTTCTCTCCGTTTTTCTGTACCCCCTTCGCTCTATTTTTCCGTATCTCTTTCTCTCTCTCTACCTCTTTCTGTATCTCTTGCTCTCCCTTTCCCTATATTTTTCTGTATCGTTATCTCTTCTTTTTTCTCTCTTGTTCTGTATCTCCTTCTCTTCTTTTTTCTCTCTTGTTCATTATCTCTCTCTCTTCTTTTCTCTATCTTTTTTTGTATCTCTTGTTCTCCCTTTCTCTCTGTTTTTCTGTATCTCTTTCACTTCTTTTCTCTCTCTATTTCTGTATCTCTTTCCCGTCCGTTTTCTCTCTTTCTTCTTTATCACTTTCTCTCCCTTTTTCACTATCCCTTTCCTTTTATTTTCTTTATCTCTTTTCTCCCGATTTTCCCTCTCTTTTCCTTGGTCCCTTTTCCTTCCCTTTATCTGTATCCCTTTCTCTCCCCTTTTCTCGTCCTTTTTCTCTATCTTTTTTGTCTCTCTCTCTGTCTCTATCCCTTTTTCGCTCCCATTTCTCTCTTTATTTTTAGTATCTTTCACTTGGTTTTCTCTTCCTCAATTTTTCTGACGTTTACAATCTCTCTCGGTCTTTTGCTGCTTAGAACCTTTCTATTTCTTTTTCAGCCAATCACTCTAATATGGCTATCTGTATGGTGACATGTGTGCCTTTTTTTTGAGAATTTATGTGCTTTTTTTGCGAGAGTATCGCTTTAGGACGTTTTTCACTCTTTTCCTTCTCACTTCTTATTCTCTTCTGTTTTTCTCCTTTTTTTGCATCCCCTTTCTCTCAATGTCGCTCTCTATATTTGTTCGTTTTTCTCTCCACCTCTGAATTCCCTTTGGTTTTTATCCCTTTTCTCTCTCCTTTAATTCTCCTTTTGCTCTCTCCCTTTTCTTGTTCTTTACCTTTTTGCTGATGTATTTCTCATTTCAGTTGATTTTCTTTCTCTTATCAGTCTCTTATCTCTTCCTCCCATCCTTTTGTCGCTATTTCTCAAACTTGCCTCTGTCCTTCAAATCCTCTCCTCTCATTTGTCTCGCTCTAGCTCCTTCCATCATTGCCCATCTTAAATTGGAGAGACAAAAGGGAGACGAGTGTGGTCGTCTCTCAATTTGTAAACACTGAAACTAATGTTTACTTTTTAAGTGCTTTTATATAACGTCCATTCCAATTTCACATGCCGTGTTGTTCCCTGGACAAAATTAGATTTCTTGTCTATAAACAATTTGTTGTATTTTTTTAATGCCTTCCACCACTACAAATAACCTTCCAGAACCATTTCACGTGTTGTCTTGTTTGAAAGGAAAAAATGCGTTGCCCTTATGTGGGAAAGTCACGGTAATTATGGCCACAATTTCACTGGTTTCTTTCCGTCGTTCTTGCCTGGTTTTTAAAAAAAATGCTTGTTTTACAGCGAAGAAAAAAAGTATCCCCTTTTATCAGTAGTGGGCAAGTTTATTATGTAAAAGGGTAATCATGTCTAAAAGTGCGAGAGTGCCACAAAGAAAAACAAGTTTGTCTATTTTTTCACTCCCCACAGAAAAAATGGGGAAAATAGAAGAGAAAAACGGGAGGAAATGTGTCTCTATTTGTAAAAATGGCTTCACTCGTTTCCTCAAACTTTATTTTTTATTTAGGGACTATTTTTTTTTCTTTTCAGGAGTCGATTGAATGCTATTTGAAGTTGGCTTTTTTTCTATTATTATAATAAGAACAATCACGGGGCTTTTGCCAAGTTCCATTATTGGGAGTGTTTTAATGTCTTTGTGTGTACCATGAGAAAATCCGTATATGAGGGCTCTATATGAGATATATATATATATAGGTCTATATAAGGCCATATATTACTCTCTAATAATGGAACTTTTGTCTTAATACAGAGTTCTCATTAGCAGTTAGAATCCGGCTTGGCATTGTGTGTGTGCATTTATTACTAATATTTTTTTATATTTACAAAGCATGTAGGAACATGAGTCTGTTATGTAAATTGTATGATATAGGCGGTGATTAAATTGTCTATATATATGTATGTGAATCAATAGGAAGTGTCATTGTGAGGAGACGTCATCACATTATTGTTAGATCCTATTTATACTGGCATTATTATTCCACTTTTTTCGTTATTGACAACAGATTTTTTTTCTCTCTCAATCTCTCTCTTCCTCGCTGGGATGGAAAAAGGAAAAAATAATAATTCTCCGTCGTTTCTTTCTCGTTTTAATCCGTCTTAGTTAATTTTAGTGTTTAGTGCCAAAGCGGGATTTGGGGGTAATAAAAATGTGGATTTATTTAGTACATAATTAAAGATTAGTAACTAATTAATTAAAAATATGAGATAATATTGGAGATTAGATAGATCATTTATTTATTTATAGTAAATACTACTATTAGTAAATTGTTTTCAGGGCAGTGATTTTTTTTTTGTGAATAATTTTTGGGGTGAGAATTTTTCAAATAATAATTTTTAGGGCGGGAATTTTCCAGTTTAAAAAAATTGGAATCGACACCAGAATTGCCAGCATGTCTCTTATTATATTATTTAAAAAATCTATTTTACAGTCGATTCTATAAGAGACTAATATAATATGTATAATATAATATAATTTTTTATTAATATAATTTTATTTTATTTCATTTGATTATTTTATTTTATTTTTTTATTTTATTATTGTATTCTTTTTAAATTATTTTTATTATTTTATTTTTAATAGTATTTTCAGATATATTATTTTTTACAACGACTCAATGACATGGAGGAAATGGCTTCTGTAGTGCGAATAAAAATAATCCTAATTTGCTCAAGTGTGAATAGGCATTTTCCCCATTTTTTTACAACTCGCCAAAGAATGAAGAATAGGCAAATCCAAAATAGGAAAATACTCCAGCATCAATCGTAATTATTTACCCAAGAGAAAAAAAAAAGAGAGATGTGAAGATGAACCTGGCAAGGTGATGATATTGTGGGAAGGTGAACAATGGCAAAAACTCGTAAATAGCAGATTTTTTTGCAATGATTGAAAATAAAAACACTTGAACACACGTTGAACTTGTAGATTTTTCAAGAGCACCAAAAAAAAAGGTTCCAAGACCGAGTATTTAGCACTTTGATATATCAGTTATTATCAGCTTTATCGCCTCTTCACCCTCGAACATTCAGAGTATCCTTGGCTCCTCATTAACGGGGGAGTGCATTGACAAAAATTTGAACCAAATCAGTTCAATTTTAATTTATTTCTTACATTTATTTATTACATGTAATAAATCCTTACTCGTATCTACATAGATTAATCGTAATTGGCTCTCAATTATTTCACCCGGTAATTCCAGAGATTATAACACAGAGAATAAATTAATACGCGTATGTAGGGCAAGCCAATTGATCGTTTTTGTGAAAAAACAAATTATCTCTCCTTTCCGATCTAAAAAAAAAATTAGGCACACTTTTTGAATAAAAACAATCATATATGCTGCTTGACTAAACATATTTTGCTTTCTGATTAAAAAAATATTTCTGCTTTTTGAATGAAAAAATTATGCTTTTTAGCTCAAAGTAATTATTCGTTTGGACTAAAAATAACGAAGCGTTTCGAGTAATTCATGTTTTTTCAAATAAAAACAATATGCTGTTTTGAATCAAAATAATACGTTTTTTTTAAATAAAAATAAAATATGCTTTTATGAATCAAAATAATACATTTTTTTGAATAAAAATAATATGCTTTTTTGAATAAAACAATATGCTTTTTGATTAAAACATAATTTTTTTTGAATAAAACGATTGTTGCGGATACTGACGAATGATGCCGTTGCCATGCTGTCGGGATCTACTTACTTATGTTATTAATAAAAGTATGTAGCTTTATTAATATTGAATTTAGATGTTTGTGTTTAGTCGCATACATAATCTGTATAATAATGTATTATGAAGTATCTATATAATATGCAGAAGTTTCTGTCAGTTCATATTATATAATATAATGTAGAAAATACATGAGGATTTTCTATACTTCTGGTTAGTGGCGTTTTCTAATGTGTAAATAAATCAATATGTAGAATCTATATGTATGTACTTAGAAAATATGAGTAGATTCCAAGCGACAGTTTTAGAGATATTCATATGAATAAAGTTACAATAAATACCCGTTAATAAGACGGTTAATATTAATTATACTGTATATAATAGGTGATAATTAGCAACTAGGAAGAAAACTAGAACAAGGAGAAGAGATAAGAGATTACTAAGATTGAATTACGGTGCTAGCATTACTGCTAAGATAGATCTTGAGGAAATTGGAATTTAGGGGTAATTGTTGAATACAATAAAAATAAAATCCTTTAAAAACCATTCCTTGACCTGTGATTGTTCTTAATTAATCATAATTAATTATTACTACCAAGATAAAGTAGTATTTTGTGCAAAGATGCACTGGTCCTTCGTAAGCCTTAACTATAGTTAAGGCTTACGTTCTTAACTATAGTTAAGGTTCGTGGTTTTATAAAACCACGAACTGAAGAGGAACCTAGACAAGATCTTCAATTCCCTCCACCTCAGTGACATTACCCGGACTAGTCGAGGAGCTTCATGGAATCTCCCATGTATATTTGGCATAAATTGCAGACGTTCTGACTAGTTCCGGGCTCAATTACAGATAAGTTTCATCTGTAGTAGTTAAATAACTTGTAATCCAGAGTAACTACTAGTTACTCTGGATTACAAGTATTGGGAATTTTGCTTGTACTGCAAAAGTTCTTGTTTATTAATTGAAAGATATTAGTACTTCTTGCTGTCCGCAACAACGATTATGTTTTTTGTTTGGAAAATATTGTACATGCTTTAAAAATATGTGATTTTTTTTAAATATACTTTTTATGCTATGAAAGTGCCATTTTTTCAAAAGATTACGCCTTCAATTTCATTTACGAAATTTTGGATTAAAAATCTCTAACTGCCGTATTTTAGTGCTGTTATATTAAACGTGTTAATTTATAATATTTATTTATTCAGAGCAGTGATTTTTGTTTGTAAATAATTTGTATAGGACAGGAATTTTGTAAGCAGTAATTTTGAGGGCGGGAATTTTCCAGTTTAAAAAAATGCTTATTGTAAATACTAATTTCTAGGGCGTTTTCGTGCTTTGTATATCTACATATATGTACATACATATATGCTTTCTCCTTTTCAACAAATCAGCCTTAAACAGTCTAAAACGCACTCAAAATTGGTAGCTACCAATGACTTAAAATTTTTGCAATTAACTACACACACATATGGCAAGCGTTTGACATGATATTGGTTTGCCCCAATCATAAAGGAAATAATTCTCTGCCTCTTTCCTGTGTATATTAGCTTTTCCAAGTTGAACTCAGCCCGTCTTGTCTCTGTACCCTGGAACACGCAGATGATTAAAGTATAGTGGATGAAATGAGTTATGAAATCCACTTGAAAGCACGTTTGATTATCTTCCCGGAGGAATACACCCAAACTCCAATCCAATCACACACTCCCAGTCAGCAGACATTTACCACCGTGATTTTCCAACCCAAATAAGGCCTCCTTCCTATTGAAATCTCAGGTGTAACGGCGTGATTTTTACCAAACAGATAGACGAAAACCTGTGGGGGAACAGTCGATTTTTATGGCAGTCCTCTAAAATGCATTTGATCACAGAGAATTGTCAGATGACGGAGAAGATCAGGCTATTGCATCCTTTTTTCTAGCTAATTTTGCAGTTCCTATAATAAATATATTTTTGTATAATGCAGTAAAAAAAAGGGAATCATGTCATATGAGTTGAACAGGTGACTTTAATTTCCTCCTCAAAATCCACTCTTGACTTCGATTTTTCCACGAAAGAAGTAGCAGCTGTCTGTGTTAATCATAAAATAAAATATGCATAATACAAAGATATTCCGCATGTTTTGATTGTTTATAATATCGAGTAGTAGCAATTATTAGGACAAGGAAAAAGGAAAAAAGCCTGATTTTGCCGCAATAAAATTGCCTAAATTGTTTAAGCATAATTTTTGTTTCCATAAACATTGTTCAGCATTAATTTTCCCGGCGAAAATCACAAAGTTTTTGAAATTAAAAAACACAATTTGTCCCGGCGCAAAGCCTGATTTTTCCGTTAAAAAAAATCACAATTCTGTAATTAAATGCAAAACTTTTGAAATCATTTTTTTCGGCGAACAGTCTGATTTTTCAAAAAAAAAAAAATCAAAAAAATACATAATTTACTCCTGCCAAAAAGTCTTATTTATCGGTAAAAAAATCATAATTCTACAATTAAAAGCTAAACTTTTTAAAGCATATTTTTTTGGGGAAAACCCTGATTTTTCCATCAATAAAACTTCATTATTCTGTAATTATTAGCAAAATGTTTTAAAGCATAAGTTTGCCCGGCGAAAATCAAAATGTTTTTGAAATTAAAAAATACATAATTTGTCCCGCCGAAAAGCCTGATTTTCCGTTAAAAAAATTACAGTTATGCCATTAAATGGAAAACTTTTTAAAGCATTTTTTCGGCGAACAGTCCTATTTTTCCTCGATAAAATGGTATAATTCTGCAATTAAAAGCAAAGCTTTTTAAAACATAATTTGTATCAGCGAAAATATTAATTCTCGTTGTAATTAAGAAGCATAAGTTTGACCAGTTTATATTAAATTTACATTAAATTATACCCAGTTTATATTAAATTTATTTAAATTATGCCCAGTTAATATTAAATGTAAATTAAATTATGTCCAATTTATATTAAATGTATATTGAATTATGCCCAATTTATATTTTTATATTAAATTATGCCCAATTTAATTGAAATTATAAACACTTGCAAATTGAAACTAGATAAATAAGATGGACACTTCATAAAACATGAATGGACTCAAAACAAATCTTCAAAAAAAGGAAAATATTATTATATGTAGTAGGATCAGGATGGGCGCAAGTCAATATTGAATCATTATTGATCCTTTCCTAGGAAAAGTGAGTAGTTACAATAATGTATTACTATACGTGGTTAAATGTATAACTGAATATAAATAAAGGTAGAAAATGCCAGAAATGCACTTCCTGGTAGACAGTAAATCAAATAAAAAAATATCCATTGAATATCGCATGCCCACTTCCGCCTGCTCCTCATTACCCACTGATCAGCTTTAAGCTTCCCCAAATAATATCCGGACCTTCCGGGAGGAATCAGAGCAATGTATATTTACTCTCAGTCACCAGACCCAATCAGAAACTGGGGGAGACGCTGGAAATGAAGCCAGTGATAAGAACTTTTTTTTTCTAATCAATGTAGGCCAAAAGTCAATATGTGAAATAGAGGATAAAAATGAATATTTTTGACTCTCGTATAAATCACTTCCCCTTTTCTCTCCAATTTAAATAAGTACTTAAAAATAAAGTTTCCTATATTATATTACATTTTATTATTTTAAAAGTACATACATTTCCCCACCAAAGTTCCAATTCCGCAGTAGGACAAATATTAAATAAATATTTAAAAAAATATGATATACATTAATGTACACATTTTCACACCCACAAAAATTATTTTCATTTCCTCCTCTAATTCCGTTGTTACAAGCATCAAAATGCTTTTCAAGGAATTCCGCAGGAAAAATATTTTTTTTAGGCTAAGGAAAAACGGAAATGAATGGTTTTGAACAAATATTTGTATTTAATACGGACGCAAGAAAAAATTACGGAAGGATTTGAAGGCAACTTCAAAATTATGATTGCATGACATTGTTCGCAAAAATTTGTTCCATCCGGAAACAATAATGAACAAATCCAATAATGAGACTTGAAAGTGTTGAAAGCAAAAAGAAAACCTCGTTTTCATTAGAGCAACAGGATCTTCTATGTAGACTCTAATAAATACCAGCAGCCACCTTTAAGAACACCTATACTGTCACCTTTAGGACCTATCACATGCCTTTACAGCTTCAGAAACATCATAAAAGCTTGCATCGCAGGTAACAAATAGGAATCATTTTATTTTTTAAGACTAATGCAGTCGAACCTCACGGACTCTCTTATAATGGTTTTCTCTCTACACCGGTGGCTGAAAATGCTTCCCTCGAAAACTTTCTCCAATTGTTAACATAGAAATTTGTGTTCTCTATAACGGTTTTTCGTTATAACGGGGAAATATGCTGATTTAAGGGGAACCGTTATAGAGAGGTTCGACTGTAATACAGATTAAGGACCCATTAATTCAAAATTAATTAAATCTCTCATTACCAAGGTTAATTCGTTATTACAATATAAATAATTTTAAAAAAAGGTGAAAATTCCTGGTTTAATCTTGAGCAATTGAGCATGGGGCGACGGGGAACTGCAATAAATTAATAATAATAATAATTGATAAAGTTCAACAGTAATATGTAAGTACATATATTGATTATAATTATTTCATTTATGGTTGTACATATTATTATTGTATTAAAGTTATCAAAGGAAACCCTGTAATAATTATTATTTTGTAGTTTTAAAAATTACATTCTCTTCTTTCTCTTTCCCCTTTATCATTTTTCGGTATTAATTCGGATTTGGAAAATTCAGGTTTCTCCTCATTCTGACTTTTTTCTGACCTGCAATTATTAATGTGATCTGATTCTGACGAAAATCCTTCCACTTTTGTACGTTTCTACCACAAATTGGAAGGATTACAGATTACATATATTATCACAATTAATTCTGCTGCAGAATTTCAGCATGCAAAAGATCTTCGAGTAATCCGGAATTCTGTTTTCAGGATAACGATAATCCGCAAATCCGGATAGCAGGAATGGGCCGGTCTGTGAAACTTTAAACCCTAAGATTTGAAGATTGACATAACATAATATGTACATAACATCAGTTTATTAGCAGTTATTTATAAACAACACAACAAATACCAATGAATTACGAATCTCCCATTTAATTTCCTTTACAATTCAATGTTTTGGCCACTCCCTTAAAATCCGTGTGAGAAAACAATTTAGAAACGGGGAAAATGAATACGAAAAGGTTGAAATCCGCCTTGGAATTCTTCAACTACAAGGACACCTACGCCATCCCGGAGGTGTTGCGGGAAGCCCGGGAGAAATTTGACCGGAGCGGAGAGCCTTTCATGACCCCGGAGGAGGTCATCCTTGCCGCCAGATTGAATTCCGGAAGGGCCGGGGGATCCCCCAGAAGTGGAGGAGATGTCTTGGATGAGGATGAGACCTTCCTCCAGTCCATCACGAACCGATGTGGGATCTTTCATTTGGCCTATTACCGCCTCGTCTATCCCCTCTTCAAACGCCTGGCCTCCGTCCAATTCCTCACGGCCTCCCCCTTTCATTCCCGGACCCAAGTCCATTGCTTGAATGAAAGGGCCGTCCAGGATGTGGAGTCCAGCCTGGGAAGTGCCCCTCCTTGGGTCCAGCTCCAGGAGGATCTTCTCCAGCTGAGGGAGGCGGAGAATGAGGAGAGTCTCATGAAGCTGGAGGATATCCCGGGGGTCAGGAATTATCAGGTGACCACGGAAATGGGGGGTCAAATGGAGGTCGTCGAGATTGAGCTTCCATACAAGAAGACGACCTTCGAGAACTTTCTGAGGGAGCAGAAGGACTTTCGCTCAATGGTCCTCAATGAGAAGTGTGCCACCATGATTTGGATTTGGAGTGAGAAGACACGGATTATTCTCATGACGGGTAAGAATGGGTATAGGTCCTATTTAGTACAATTTACAATTAAATCATTACTCCAGAATGGCATCATGCAAAATGTACATAATAGGTACGGGCATGCCAGTCGTATCAATGTTGTACAGGAGTTATTCTCCAGTTACTTTCACAACCACTCGTATAATCATCGATGAAGCAGATTATGATACATATTATACATTAATTATTAAGGGAATTAGAAAGGAAATAACATTGCGCACAATGTTGAATAATTATGAATAAATTCCAGACTAGAAAAAAAAAACAAATACACAAAAAGAAGAATGGGAGAGACGAACATGGAGGAGGACTTACGAACGGGTGCAGAAAAAAGACAGAAAAAAATGGACCGAGAGAAAAAGAGAAAGTACGATAGAGAGAAAAATACAGGGAAAGGAGAGAGAAAAACAGAAAACACGATAGCGAGACAAAAGAGAAAGTATGAGAGAGAAAATAGAGAAAGCACGACAGAGAAAGAAAAAGAGACAGTACGAGAGAGAAAAAAGAGAAAGCACGGGAGAGAGAGACAAAAAGAGAAAGTATAAGAGAAAGAGAAAAAGAAAAAGTGGGAGAGAGAGACAAAAAGAGAAAGTATAAGAGAAAGAGAAAAAGAAAAAGTGAAAGTGGAGAGAGAAAAAGTGAAAGTGGAGAGAGAAAGGAAAAAAGAAAGTACGGGAGACAGAGAAAAGGTGGAAACACGAGAGAGAGATAAGGTGAAAGTAAGAGAAGAAAGAAAAGGAGAAAGTACGAGAGAGAGAAATAACAAGTACGAGAGAAAAATATACAGTAGGCGAAAGAAAAAGCAAAAGTGTGAAGAAGAGAAGGAGAATGAAAAAGAAACAAACCAGAAAAAAGAGAAATCGAGAGAGAGATAAATAAGAAAGCAACAGCAATAAAGGGAGAAAGCACATGAACTGAGGGTGAAAGCTGGTAGATGAAAAAAAAGCAAACTCGTAAGCAAATGGTGAGAGGTAATAAACAAAACGAGAGAGCGCACTAAAAAAAATACAAATGCCGGAAACGGCAAAAACTATCCAGCAATCAAGAGAAAGCAGTACTATAACTGAACAATTGAGATAGTCGCGAAGAAAAGGCAAAAACCGAGGAGATCATAGAATACATAAAATTAAATTAGAATACATAAAACAGTTTAGAAGTGGTATTATACAAAGAGAAACAATTACAGTGTCATTGAGTCAATTGCCTTAAAGGAGAACAATTGAACAATGCAGTGATATTTCATTATTGAAAAAACACGCTTCGACCGACGATACAGAGAACAAGATTTACGAAAGTCATATTCAAAAGGGAAAGATGGTCAAAATGAGGAGAAATTGCGCGATGGATAAAGACCGGCGGGCATCCATACATTTTACGTACTTTGGGTTTTGCAATTAAAAGCAAAAGTTACAACAGAAATGACTAAAAAGCCTTGTTTTAATTCAGACAGTTTTTCTACTTCCAAGTTTTTTTTTTTAATTCAGAGAATATTTTTAATTCAGAAAGTAATACTTGTGGAATGTGGACTCTGAAGCAATGGTACCGAAAAATTCTGTCCGATATGGCCCTCACTGATTCCGTCCTCATTGGCCATCCTTACTACTGGCATCCCGTGGTTCGACGCAGGTAAAATTCCATTAATGTTAATGACGATGTTAATGTTAATAATGGATAAATGGATGAATAATTTATTATGTACTCTTATTATAAATTATTATTAATAATGAAAACGATTACCTATTTATTACGCTTTCATAACATCATAATCATAAACGTAATTTTGACCAGTTTATAGAAAGATCAAAGTGTACACTGTACAATAATATTATGTTTTTCTGCGTACATGCCTTGAGACAAAGCAGTTATAAGGTAATTACAATTACTTACCTAATATTGTGTCCACTTTTTACAACGTTTTTATTTTCAATTTTTCCCCCGCTGTGATTAATTAAGGAATTTTGAAAAGAATTCTAATGCATTGCATTTTATAAGCTATAACAACCAAAAAAATATTTATTACATTTCTCCCCGTCGATTTCATACTATGATTTTTTTAAACTTGCTACAGTTCACAAATGTGGCCATTTGCATGTAATTGTGACCGCACGTGTAGTGGTGAAATGAAAAAAATATTACATAACAATAAGTATAAGTATAACAATAAGTATAACAATAAGGAAGACAGAGAAACTCGATTGACTCCGCTTTCTTTTTTGTCGTGTTCCCTTGATGATTATGTTATTGTCTCTCTGTACTTTGTCTCTTTATGTTATTGCTACGTATTCTGGCGTTCTTTTCTCTTTCTACATCTTTTCCACTTTTTGAATTTATTCTTGAATTATTGTTTAATTTTATTATGATTTAATTTGAATTATTGTTTAATTTTATTATGATTTAATTTGAATTATTGTTTAATTTTATTATGATTTAATTTGAATTATTGTTTAATTTTATTATGATTTAATTTGAATTCTTGAATTAATTTTTTTGAATTAATTCTTGACTCGTTATTTAATTTTATTATTTTATTATTTTATTATTTTATTATTTTATTATTTTATTATTTTATTATTTTATTATTTTATTATTTTATTATTTT